>JBCJKH010016222.1:0-28705 GCA_039877255.1 Loriculus beryllinus
GACTTGGGTCTAAGGTCCCACCTGTACCCTGTAGGCAACTGGAGGATGTCTCCTGGGGACCAGCAGGTGGAGGGAGGTGATCCTTCCACTCTACTCGACCTTGGGGAAGCTACATTTGGAGAACTGGTTTCAATTCTGGGCTCTTCAGTGCAAGACAGACAAGAAGCTATTGGAGACGGTCCAGTGATGGGCCACAGGGATGATCAGGGGTCTGAAGCATCTCTCTTATGAGGAGAGATTGCAAGAGCTGGCCTCTTTAGCCTAGAGAAGAGGAGACTGAGAGGGATCTCATTAATGCATATGAATATCTCAAAGGTGGGTGCCAGGATTCTTTTAAATCTATTTCTCAACTACTATAAAATCCACAAATTTTATAACCCGCATACTCTCTGTCTGAGAGGTTTATTAATACCAGGTCAATGCTGCCAGTGTGTCTTCCCTAAATATTTGTTACATGTGGTAAGCAATTTTCTGACTGCACCTGCAGTCTGCAATGTTTTTGGTTCCGTAAGGCATTCCTTAGCAGCAAGAAAAGGGCTTTTCACTTGAGGAAAAGAAATGGTGCATTTTTTTATCCTGCAGCTATTGGACAAAAGACCTTGCTACAAGTGATTCAAGGAGAGGGGGAATAAATATCCTTTTAGCACATGCTTAACTTTTAGGAATAGTCCCATTGAAACAGAAGGTAAATGTTGAACTTTGCTGGCTCAAGGCTGATTGCTTCTAAACAAAAAACCAAGTGTATCTTGTGCATAGTCTTGTCTGTTCCTTGCAAAGCAGAGCAGTTGGAACAAGGAGCTGTAGAATGCGTGTAATGGGATTTATTCAAATAATTAATAGATTTGTTCATGAGTTTCTGATTATTTTCACATTCTGAAAAAGAACACAGCAATGTGCATTGAATAAATTTTGTTGTAATTTATGTGCTCTTCTCCATCTAGAAAAAAAAACCCACCAACAATCTATAAATAGACAGGATTTGCAGACGTTCTCACATTCTATGAATGCCAATTTCTTTCTGAAAGCTTCTGACTTCCAGTTCTTGTCTCTTTATTGAACAGAATTAAATCATTTAACGAGACATTGCAGGCAATATCAGATTACAAAAGGGTGCTTTGAAAATAAAAATGAGAACAAAGTCAACTGCTATTTACAGTTTAAACTGATGACATATGGTTGTTGCTTGTATATTCTGAATTACAGTATTTTCATATGGAAATTCCAGGAAGCAGTGAGTAACATAGTGATGTATATGCCCTGGCAATAAGAGAGGTGGAAACATTGTTTTCCAGTATTCCTTCTTTCTCTGAATTACTGTACTATGTTTCTGTATGACTGATTACACAGACCAGGGGGAGAAAAAAATTCTAACTCATGGATCTTGACAAAGACACAGAACCAGTTTGAGCATTTGTCAACAAGTCTCCAGAAGAAAGAACCCCCAATGTGCAATAAATCCCTAGGCTTAGGTATGTCAACATTGGCTGATTTGTTATGTTCATAGAGCCTTTTGTGAAGCGGGAATAAAATTATATAATATAAATACTTTTACATGAAGAAATAGCATTTGGGAATAATGCACTGGTGGGTTAAAAATTAAGCTAAAATAGAAATGCAAGTAGGTGCCTTGAAAGTCACAAATGTTTGTCATTTACTTTCTTAGAAAATCACATGCACTAAGTTTAGTGGTCTGTCTTTAAGACTTTCCAACAGGTTGCTGTTAGACATTGCATGGAAAAATCATAGACCTATGCAAATGAAAAGTGAATGAGTGGTGGTGGGGACTCTCCAGTTGGTTTAACTAGAGGTTTCTTTGACTCAAAAGTGCTGATGGCTGATTTAGACACCGTATCCTTGTATGAAGTACACTGTGTTCTTTGCAAAGAGCCAGTTTGTGCAGCGCATTTGGTTTTTTGTACTTTCAAATCCCTTGTACCCATCTTCTGCTAATTAATAAAATGCTGGGTTATAGTTTTTCACAGCAACTTTTATGCTATTAGTGGGACTAGAGAATCAGATACTTCTTGTGGGCTTGAATTTTTTGTGTTTATTTTGCTGTTGTTGCTGTTTTCTCTGCTTGCTTTCTGCAGGCCTGGCTTAAATTTTCCCTTTACTCTTCCAACTGTTCAGATTTTAATTGATGTGTGGTACAGTGTCCTCTTTTCTTTCTCTCTAAAGATGAACGTATTACTGATGCCTCCCTCTTCTTTTATATTTAGTGGTCATAATTAGCACCTTTGTCACAGGGTGTTAAGCACTGTCCTGTTGTGCGTGTAGCTCTAAGGTAATGGATATTTATTGTAAATATAATTGCATGGTTTTCAGTGCTGGTAGATCTCTGTCTACTTCAAATTCATCTCTATAAATTTTAAATTTATACAGAGTTTTAAATGAAAGAAACTGTGGCCTAGCCTTCTGTTCTTCCTAGCATTGGGTGGTGGACAGAATAATCGGCAAATGTTTCCATCAGTCAAGGCAGGAGATCTACCCTTATCAGGTGAAATGGGAGTTGTTGAGTGCTACTTTGTATCCTGTGGTATTAGAGACCTTCACTTGCTTCAGGGAGGTTCTGGTTCTGGAATGTGGGTTGCCTGTTTGTATAAAGGGTAGGCCTTTATAGAAAATGTGTGGTTTACACATCTGTGCATCTGCTGTCCTGAGAGTTGGGGAAAGTGTCTATGGAGATGAATATTTCCACCTGACCTTGCTGTTTCATAGAGGCTCCTACCCTCAGTTGCTAAAATGAGGTTGGGAACACATCTGGGAATGCTGTCACTGACCTGTCTCAACATGTGATGTGATAGCAAGTCTACATTTTTTTTACTCAATGAAAAACAGTTATTTCCCGTGGTGTCTTCCTTGTAGGCCTCTATAAATCTTGGTATGAAGACTTACCAGTTTATATCAGAGATGTTAGAGCTCAGCAGAGCTCTAAACACACCTCACTTTAGCCACTGAGGCAGATCCTGTTGCTGTCAAAGCATGGCATCCTCTAGCAAATTAGGCACAGTGGGAGACCCAAGGTCTGCGGTTGACTAATCATGCCAGTAACCCAAAATGCTATTGCAGTCCACTCTTGCAGAGAAAGAATCAATTATTCTGTTGCTTTCCTCTTTTCGTTTGGAAGGAAAGGTCCTTGTTAGCTGCAGGCTGTGAGTGCAGCCTTCAAAGAGACAGTCATGAGACCAAAAAGGCATTGTCTCACAGATGTGCATGGTGTTTTGTTTGAGTGGGTTTTTTGTTGTGGGTTTGTTTTGTTTTGTTTTTAATGAGGTAGTGCCCAGGAGATTTCAAGGAGATGTTTAAGGAAAGCCTTTGCTTACATTTTGAAAGGGAAGATCTACCTTGTACTCAAGTGTTTAGCAGAGCGAAATATAGGTTTCGTCAAGTGAAAATTTCTGTTTGGATTAAGCCCCATATTTCGTAGGAAGGTATGTAAAGAATGCACCAGATTTGTTTTAAATGTCTTCTACGCTGTGACCACAGGTAATGCTTCTTCATAGGGTCGCCTTTCAAAGAGAATGTTTTGAAGGGAGGGAGTCAAAAGTAGGGATGGAATTCATCTGCTGTTTTTCCTGATCTGATAGGTAGTTTGGAGTATACAAGCCTTTCCCCAATGGTTTTCCAGTTGGAGAATGTAGGGATTCTTCATCACTTGTATTTTTTATTTAAAAACAGTGGTCTAAACCTGTTCCAGCAGTTTTGATTTGAATTTCTCCTCCTGATCAGAAATGAGTTGAAATCGTGAATAAGGAAGGGTCAGAATTATTATCTTGGGTGACAGAAGTGATTCAGTGGACTTCCGATAACACTATTCACATGTAAACAGTTCACTACCCACAGGAAGAGAAATGTCTTGCCTCATGAATTAAGCAATTTTTCATATCTGCGGTTCAGCAATAATGACAAAGTAAGTCTACTGCTATTAAAAGCTACTGTCAGTGGTAACTGGAAAGTTTTATATCTTTATGATAGTGCATATATTACAATTTTCATTTCAGTGTGTAGTATCTTTAGATTAAGACTAATTTTTTTACCTGTATACCAGATAGTTAAGTATAGATGACGGTCTTTTCTGCCCCCTACCCTACAAGAAAACAAGAATAAAGCCAATATTTTTTGTTAGTTTAGAAAGGTAGATTGTTCCTCTAATCTTTTGGATAGGATGTAACACATCTGCAGTTCAGTAGAGTTTTACTGGAGTCAATGAAGACCTGTAAAGTGGCAGTGACTAGAGAGCTGATCTTGACTTGTTAGTCTTTAACACTAAGTTCATAGGAAATCAGTAATTAACAAGCATTTGGTCCCTGTTAACAAAGTGAAAGGCAGAGTGTCATCTTTCAAATTGAGTATTTTGACTTTTGAAGTGTCTGGCAGCATTCACTACCAAACTTTCTGATTTATGGCTATAGTATATGACAGCTCTCACAGTAGCCATTAAACACAAAGCCCTTGCCATTATTCTACATCCATATCTCTTCTTGGATATGAATTGAAATCAAAGCCCATTTATTCCACTGCTGCTTTTCTAAGTATATCAAAAATAGTGTCAGTTTTGACATTTTCCCACTCAAAGTAGTACTACAGTATGCTGTTGTATCTCAGAGAAGTCTCCAAGGACGTGCTGAATGTTGAAACTAACGATAGGGAAGTATGAGTCATGGAATCCAGCCTTAAAGCTAAGATTCACTCAGGCTGAGGGGGAGTTCAAAAGTCTTCTTTCCATTCTGACTCTTGACTCCTGTTTTCTATAAACTGGACAATTAAAATTTATGCAAGATAATCTCTTGTTGAATGTCCATAAATTCTTTTATCCCTTTTTCATTCCTCATCCATTTATCAAATATTCTGGAAGAGATAATATCCCTTTTGGCAACAGAGGATATATGCTATCAATTTAGAGTAGAGGAGCAATATATTGTTAGTTGCAGCACAAATACAGGCAGCTGGGATTCATGGTAGTGCAGAAATGTGTCTAACTACAGAGAAGGCCTGTCTTATTGTCAGACTTGTAGCTCCATCCGTTTCCGTAAATAAGACAGAGTGTTTAAACCAGGAAGAAAACAGTTGCCATAATATTGATTTTCTTTTTTTATTTTTTTCATTCCTATGAAAAACTAGCTCCAAGCAGTTGAAAATACATTTGTTCAGTGTCCTATAAAGTTGGACTGAAAATATGTACAGCAGAGTCGTTTTCATTTACCTTCTGGATTTTGAGCCATTAAAGGTACATACCTAAATCTCACTTTTATATCTTTTCGCTGCTCTGTTGTTGTAGGAACATACTTCTTTGGTCATGAAATGTGGAAATTATCTTGTTACCATATGACTTCAGAAGTTGGCCTTAAAGGGAAAAATAGCATGGTACTGTGGCATAACTCTATGGTGGCTGTTTTGTTGAGGATTGGAACTGGTAATGTAAAAAATACAAAATGGATGCATATTGACCACAACTCTGAACTCAACCCTCCCTTGCCAGGCCTTGGCTTTCAGATGGGTACAGGTCACCCACAGATTTGCACAAGCCAAATTTTCCTGTGGTGGAGTCTCTTCTACCATGTTCAGAAACACTGAATTCTGGTCAATGGTTCTATAGAGTGACAGTAAAGGAGAGAAAGCTATTGATGAGGTAGAGTGGTGATAATGGTGATATTAGGAGACAGCGCTGGGGGTGGTGTAGATTGACATCAACTGAGTAGACTGAAATACTTTCATAAAGAGCTATCACAGGACTTGCTGGTACATGGATCAAGCCTTAGGCCACTGTTTACCAAGCATTTCTTTATTATTAGGGGATGCATATCTACCACGGTGAACGTTCAGGCATGTTTGTACTCTCATGGGGGGGTGTGTATGTTTACTAAGAAGAACATATGAGGATTTGAGGTAAATACTTGGCAGTAAATTTTGAGTATGACCAACTGTTCCCATAAGTTTGGGAGCCAAAACATCGTTTTGCTGCTTTTTCTTAAGTTGTCAGTGCAGTTAAGAAACTGGAGTTGGTGTAATATTTTCAAAAGCTAAGAAATGTTTAAATTAACACATTATTTGACAAGAATGAATCAAATTTGTGTTCTATTGCCTATAGAACATTATGAATAACAGATTTAGCTATTTAGAGTAAGAAAAAAAATCTATCGATTGAAAATACTTATTCCTATTCAAACCATTATTTTTTTTTTTCTGTGGAGGTCATCCAAGGCTTTTCTCTCTTGCAGAGATTAATGTTAAATTGACAATGTTTTGGGGGGTGAAAAGCTAAAATAATTTTGTTTTGAAACATTGCCAATGCTAAATTCTTCAGAAGTTTATTAAGATAAAATCTACTGAAAACAATGGAAATTAATGATATTTAAATTACATTTTTAATCACTTTTCTGATTCCTTTGTTGTTAAAAGTCTGCCCTTAATTGTTTCAGTGCAGTAAAATACTGAATTCTCAGCAGCCAGCAGCTGCATGGTATTTAGCTGCTGGCTAGGCTTAACCATTGGGACCTCTGCACATATGTATTTAGATCTCTTTATGCCCCTCTGTACACATGAAATGTCTTCACAGTCTTCAGTCCCATAGATCTGATTCCTTCATCAAAGGAAATAAGGAGAATTAGAAGTGAATTCCGTGGACAATAAATGGCAATAGAAAAAAGAAGGGAGAATGTTTCTTGAAGTTTAAGTAATTTATAATAGCTGAGCAATTTAGATGTAGCAAAAACTTTCAGACATTAGTCCTAGACAGTCTTCAGGAATATGCACAAAAAAAAAGTGAGAATAAACTGTGGTCTAGTCCTTGCATCCTAAATTTCCTGTGTGAAGTCATTTCTCAGGGTTTTGTCTCTTCTGTTGAATGATGTGATGTACTTGTATCAATATTACTTTTTTTTTTTCACATAGATAAAGGGTACAGATAGAAAGCAATAGGATGTATTTCCAATGAAACTGCACATTCAGCAAGAGAACCTGCCTCAGTTTTTGATGACTAATTTTGCTCCAAAATTAGGACATGTATCTTCAGCAGACACCATTAAAAAAAAAAAATAAAAATCACTTTTCCGTGCTTTAGGGCTCTTTTGTGCAGCAAATTGAGCAAATTTTGAATATTTTGGTGTGTTTGTCTTCTTCAGCTGTAATATGTTTTAGAGGATTTAGCCTATAGTGTGAATACTGAGATCTCTGTTTACTCGTAGGTAGCACTTTCTGTAAAGTCTACTCTTGAACATGTTATCTGCTCTGGATGTACTTTTTTGGTGAAGACAATTCATTGAGAAGTAGTTCCTTAATAGTTGGTATGGCAATGGGTTTACAGCTGTCTTAGGACATTATGCAGTACTGAGAACTTAACATTATTGTGATGTATCCTCCTGCATCAAGCCCAAGTTTCTTTTGTTCTATTTATAAGTTAAGAATTTACTAGGAGAGAGATAGGGATATTTTTTTCCCCATGTTTGAATAGCATCTGTTCCTTTAGTTTCTGGTGCACAACTTACCTCCCATTTATTACTAATGTTAAATAATGAGTGTGATAGCATATCAAATTGAAAGACAGCAATCTGTGCATAGTTTTTGGCATTTAGGGAAGAAACATAAACACATCCATATGCCCTCCCTAATGTAATCTTGTTCAGCTCCCAGAAAGTAAAGAACAATTGCAAATGAACTCAAGGCAGCCAAATAGTATCAGTTGGGGAAGAAAATGTATGCCTACATCTTGAGACCCTTGGTCATTTACAGATTTTGTGCAAATGGGTACTTGAGAAGAGATATTGTCAGTCCTAGTTTATGAATATGTTCATGTGTATGTTTTGCTAAAGTCAGAAAATAATCAGCTGCCAAGACAGGAGCTGAACACAGGAATTTGATTGAAACTCGAGCCACAGAATATTTTTTCCTCCTGATTCATGTAATTCTAGAAGACCTATTCTCCTTTTTATACCATTTTTTCCCAGCAGGGAATCCTAAACTACATCCACTTTGTGCACATTTGTACCCTTCATTTATATTGCTTACAAAAAAAAAAAAAAGACAATCTTTTCACCACAAAAAAGAGCAGAAATGAAAGAAAGAATCCTCATTCAAAGCCTGCCTAGGAGATGAGTAGCCCTAGGCCGTTGCAAGAGGGATAGAGGAAGCTTAAGTCAGTCATCTAATGCAGCAGTGGGCAGAGTTCACATGTCATCTGCTGCCCCAGATCCCTGCTTTTCTAACAGCACTGTGCACTGCAATATTCCTTTTCGTATCTTGAAAATACATTTCTCCAACACCTTTAGAAAATGTCTGTCATTTCAAACCTTGGAGCTGAGAGATATCTTGGAAGTCACTTCCCTTGTTAAAGTGCCTCGCCATTCTCTTTCTATAATACCTCTACCAGCAAAACTCTTCCATGTGTTCCAGGATGCCAAACCTTACCTTTCAGCACTGTTTCAAGTGTGTTACTGACATTTACAAGCTCTCGCAGGAGCATTCAGTCAATTCCCACCAAAGACTCCCATTGTTCCAAGGAGACTGACCTTCTCCCTTGAGCACCAATTAAAATCTATTAATTCTATTCCCATAGCGCTTGCTGTAATTGGAGCTTTGACTTTTTGCCAGGTAGAACTTGCTGGGGTTTTGTCTTCTTTATTTCTGAAACTTTGCTAATGGTAGCAAGAGTGAAAATTTCAAAACATATATATATATATATATATATATATATATACTTTGGGGAAAACAACATAGTTTTAATGGGGATTTTAAACTAATCTCTCTTTTAATTGTTATTAGGAGTATAAGAAAAATCTAAGTGAAAACAGGTATG
Source organism: Loriculus beryllinus (assembly GCA_039877255.1). NCBI lineage: Eukaryota > Metazoa > Chordata > Aves > Psittaciformes > Psittacidae > Loriculus > Loriculus beryllinus. Next base: position 8,792 of record JBCJKH010016222.1, read on the forward strand.
TTACATGGTGGCATGGCTTACCTTTTGTTTTCTTGGTTCAGCTCCAATTATTCTACAGAAGAGATTTGCCAGCAACAAAAGGACAAATGTGCTGGGTCCTTGCTAGTAATTACTGTGCTGTGTAACCTGAGGGGAGAAAGGTGGAGAGCTGTGTACCTGTCAAATGTCTTGAGCCTCAAGGCCTGTCCTTTTGTGGACAAACCACTAGAAACAGAGATTGTAAATACTGCAATGCTAGTTTAAAATTTATGCGTACTAATTCTTTCCACCAATTTATATTTCCTCTTTTGGCTGAAATTTGTGAGGGTAGAAGTGACTGCTGATTGAGTATGGAAGGTTTTTTCTCTATTGAACGTGCCTGGAGAACTATTCAGACATCTGCCAGAATATGTTTTTTGTGAAAAATCAGGATTTTGAAAAATGTGTTCAGGTGTTTGGTTTTTGTCATCTTTTCTTGTTTGGGATCTTTGAGGTTATATGAAAATTTTGTATGCTCAGCCTGGTTGTCAAATCCTCAATGCCACTTAATGAAAAATGTTACCTTGATATTCATCAAAGAAGGAAATTCAGTTTTAAGAACAGCATAACATACAGGCTTATGGTATAGATGGATGGGTCTAAACCAGATATTAGGAAGTTGTCCAGAGTTTTCTAAATCATTATAATGATTAAGAGTTCTGAAAAATCTAGTGTCTGTCAGTTTGCAAAAACCTAATTACAAGACAAATTGATTTGCATGGAAAATGCTGTCTTGTGTATAAGCCAGTATAATACCTGCCACTATCTTACTATCTGATAACAGCAAAGCCAATTCTGGTTCCTTTTTCTTTCTGCTTTTGGAGTAAGGCATCTTGATTTTGTTGTTTATTTGCTTGTTTTCTTTTAATGTTCTAGTAAGCTAGTGGACCATATTTTGACATTTTTGTGTAAGGTGATTTATGTGCCTTCATGACCAAGTCAAATAATCACCAACCTCTAAATTTACCAGCTGGCACCAAATAACTCTGCACTTGTCACATAAGTCATAGCTAATTCTAGAAATGTATGTGGGTAACACCAAGAACTAATTTTTGCTTCACCTACAAAATTATGTGTGGTACCTTGAACAACTAGAATTATTAACAGTGGTTTTCCACAGCTCATATTCTACCTTTAGAGGAACTTGATGAAACATTAAATTTTCTTCCTCACAGTAACTTGAAAGTGTTGGGTTTTTTTGCCACCTAGATGGGATTTAAAGGAACCAAACCTTTAACAGCCACTGAGTAGGTTCACTGTTGAGGAGGAGCAAGAGTGAAACATTTCTTTTCTGGGCCAAGAAAGAGCCCAAGTCCTAGCAAAGAGTTGCTAGTGCATTTTGGCTTAGTATGTACCTTTAATCTTAAGGTTTCTATCTCTCTGCAGATTCGGACAACCACATTTCCACCATCTTCTCTAGAGCAAGGCTAACAATAATTGAAAACATTGACAGTCCTTTATTACATTCTGGACTTTTAATGCTCTTTCTGCTTGCTTGTTTGCTTCTACCAGTTCCAGAATGTTATTTTAGATGTGAATCAGGCTCAAGATTGATTTTTATGTCTAATAAACCCGGAAAAATAAAACTTTCTGGACTGAGAGCTTTATTATCTGCAGGAACAGGTTTGTCAAGCCCCGCTAGATACTATTTCATATATTATGGGGAAATAAAAAATATCAAAAAGTAAAAGTAAAAAGTATTTTATAGAAGGGTTTGAGATTTCCCTGGGAAAAACTAAACTCCCTACCCTCTCTTTTTTTCTCTCTCCTGGCCATCAGAACAGGTAAGTAAAAGATTATGACTTAGGAGGCAAGCCCTCAGGGATAAATGCAAATTTTCTATCATTTGAAGCCAGCAGGAGGCAACTAGGTTTGCACGATCATGAGGCAATTTATCATCTGTGCCATTATTTGCTTTAACATTGCAAATCCAAAGCAGCACCATTTAATTATTAAGTCTTTTATTATATGGGGGATAAAAAAACCCCATTGATTAATTATAGCTCACATCAAGAGAAGTGGAAATATTAAGGCTTTCCTGTATTCAGGCTAAGAGGTAAAATTCACCTCAGCTTTTTCACTTTCACTAAAAGTTTCCTTCATAGCTGAAAAGAACCATTGAAGATGATCATTGTGAGGGGGAGGCGGGGGCAAAAAGGGTTCATGGACCTCTTTCTAACAAACAGTGATAGAAGAAAATACATCATAGGCTTTATGGGGTTGAATAGTGCCTAACCTGAGATCACTGGTGTCTAAAAGGAACGTTTGACTTTGGCCTGAAGCTTGTAATCACATTTTTATTACATTTATGATTTATGTCTTCACCTTCTGTAAGCTCTTCTGGCTGGGTTAGTCTGCGTTTGGATTTTTGCTTAACTTCCACATCATTTTCTTTGATACCAAGCTACTGCTCTGACAGCTAGGAAAAGCCAGCGTATAGCAACTCGCTAGAAACAGCTGCCATACTCTGAGAAATCTCCCACTCTGTCTTCACGTCGTGAAATCTGACAGGAGGTGTCATTGACTGTGTTAGAAGAGAGGTAGCAGATACTAGAGGTTAGGAGTTTGCACCTGGGTTTGTGCCATACTAAGACAGGTATTTCAATTAAAGCATTTTTTAAGTGCCTTAGGAGTGTATGTACTAGTTTCCTGACTTTGCTGTCAGCTTGAAAATAACTCTGAAATATATGAATCACCTTGCACATCCAAGTGAGCTAATAACTCCAGTTCTAGGTAGTCAGAAAGTCCTTCTTCAGTTTTAACCTTACCATGAGTGCAAGTATATACAGTTAACTCACTGACATCACATACCTAAGCTGATGGTTCACCTCGATCCCATTGCTCTTATGCAGGTCATGTATTGCAATAAACATTTTTCCCTTTACAACAAAATGAAGTTGGAAGGGTCATCTTTACAGGCAAAAATTGGACAGGAAATCAAAATCATCTGATATGAATTTGATGTACAGGTGAAGCCTGTAGCTATGGTCACTGTTTACACTGGATAGGCATATTTCACTTCCCACAGTAACCCTGTAGCTCACACCCTCTAAATAAACAGCCAAAGAAAGTTTATTAAAAGCCTTTCTTTCTAGTGGTTGGTAATGATCAAGCAGAATTTGCTAACTGGATAGCAGCAGGTACTGCACTTGTCACAGCAGAGACCACAAACTCAGAGGCAGCAAAATAAAGGTGGATGTATTATTTTTTAGCTGTGTCAACGTGCCTGTTTACTTGACCCTGTAATTAGGATCATGCCATTATCTGTTCAGAGCAAGGCTGTGGTTATAGATGTAGTAAACAAGGCACAGGAATAAAAGAAAATAAAATGCTGTAAAGCAATAGGCCATTTTTTGGAGTGTTCCAGATTCAAACACTTGTCCACTGCTCAATCTGTTTCTGTGATATTAGAGCCCCTAAAATCATGCTACATGCCCCTGTTCTTAGGTATGGATGCCTCCTCACACAGGATCTTTCAAGAATGAGCCTAAGTCCTCTCTAAGGGTGAGATTTACAAACATGCTGAGTGTGTGCTAAAAGAAAGCTCAGAGAGAAAACAAACCATTTCTTTTTCAGGGCTTCAGGATTCACTTGCTTTTGGCAAGGATATTCTAAGCTAATAACATGCAATTGATCATCTCCGGATGGTTGATGTTGATTAGAAAAGTCAACAACAAAGCGGCTCTTTGAGGATGTTGATGGTGTTTGCATGGTGATGCAGGCAGGATCTTCGGGCAGCATGAGTTTGACTGCTTTTTCCATTTGGGATAACAGATGCAGTGTGACAAGTTTGCATATTCAGCAGTGTAGCCTCATGGAGCTAAGTCAGGAAGACTCAAGGTTTAGATTCTTTATCTAGCTCCCCAAAGACACTGTAGATATAGCCAAATTTATATATAGTTGTAACTTGATAGGGCACCTCAATCATAAAACCATTCATGGGTTGATGAGGAGGATCCCAAGATGAATAAGAGTATGCCTTTTTTGCAGCTGACTTCTACAAATGATAGGCTGGCACAGCCCAAGGTAGCATTCAGCTAATTCAGCTACCAACAAAAGGGGCATGGACTTCACTATAGCCTGTCAGAAACTTGGAGTGCTTTTCCTATGTGGCTAAAGCCTGTCAACGCATCTCAACTGATGTCAGTATTCAAGTTAGCAGAATTATATTCATATCTGTAGAAGTCTTATCTTCCAGAGCAGTGGGAAGGTGATTTTAAGAAATGTAAGATTTTTTTAATAATCTAAAATTTAAGTAATCTAGGTTTATTTCTTTACCTGCTTCCCAATTTGCCACACAACTTTGAAAAACTGTATTGATGTTTTGCTCTTGGAAGTGCCAGCTCTTGACCTCTGCAAAACAGAAATGTGTTTGACTGAGAAATGCTCAGAGTTTCTTTGGGTGAGGTGCTGCATAAGTGCAAACAATTTTTATTAATAGTCAATTCATGTGCATAATAAAAAAAATAGGTTTCCACTATAAAGAAGGTTATATTATTCAATATATCTAAATTACAGCCAAAGTAGAACTGTGAGTATAGGTTCTGTTTGGAATTATATGAATAGGTGCTACATTATACTATATAGTGTTGTACATTATGGCTTTGTGAGAGATATACTGTCTGTACACTCAAGATGGAAAAACATGTCTTTCATTAAAAAGACATTTCCTAGGCAGGATGCACTAATCTTTTATGAAAACATGAATAAGTGAAGCAAATTCATCGAAAGGATAATGAGAAAACAACATTATTTTTGCTGGAGTGGAGGACAGTTTTAAAATAAAAGTCACTCCCCTGAACAGCATCTCTCTAGGTCATCTGTTTTCAATTTGTAAGCAGTAAAAGGGCTATTCTGACCTTAAAATGCAAAACCTCAGGGAAAAAAAATAAATGTCTCATCCTTTTGAAAAATCTATCCCTAAATGTCATAAAATATTACTCTGTAATCTGTCAAATCGTTCCCACTGAAGTCTCCTGTGGTCCAGCTTGAGTTTAAAGTGAAATTAGCTCCCATGTTTCTTCCTTCTGGGTCAGACCTTCATTCCATGCAGGTTGTTTCCCAGGGACAGGGTGTTTCATGATCAGACATGGCATTAATAGTGATGAATGTGTAATGGCAGCAGTGATTTTCAGAGGAAGAGAGGACAAGCACCCAGCTCTCAGCAAGTGCCTTTAGTGCATACTCTTTATATGCAAGTCTGCTTTTTAATGTGTTTCAATCCAGATAAAATGTTCCAATTTGATGATTTATAGAGAGCAGCATGAAAGATATATGTTTCCTTCTGCTTGAATGTGTGGAAGAGCCCCTTTCTGCCTTCAGTCTCTGAATATTTGTAATTATCTTAGTCATCAGCAGGTGGAAATGTGTTTTTGGCTATCTTTGCTGCTTTGGCAACCTAAAAGAGCACTGAATCCCTCTGAACTAGGTTGGCATTCTTACTCATGACTGCACAAGAGCAGTCTTGCTTTCTTCTCTGGACTGTGCTGGTTATACGTCAGTCAGGTCATTGGTAGTGTCTGGGTTTTGGTGGACCTGATATTTTAACAGGTCGTCATGACGTTGTGGGGTAATGAAAAGGTGAGAGGTTTCGAGTAGTCACCCAGTAAGTGAGAATACAGTGGGTACAGGGGTTGTAGCTTAAGTTCACCCTGGCTGAAGCTGCCTCTATTCCTCTCAGACCACTGGAGGACCCAACACAGAGACAGGATATCCAGACCCGCTCCTCTCAGCCCTCTGAAAGCAGGCAGGTAGGTAGTGCTTGATGATTTAACAGGATAGTGATCACAGAGCAAGCTCGGCCTCCATCTCTAGCTTCTTTTTTTGACGTGATGATAGCAGGGAATGGTGCTACGATCTTCACTGTCCATTTAGCTCTTTGCTTTAAGTTGGCTACAAAAGGTTTATTGATTACCAAGTGCAGTCTGTGCTGTGATGGGCACATGCACAGTATGGATTCAGACACTTTCACAAATTACTTCATGTGAAACATCAAACAATGAGTGGAGAATGACTATTCTCATCACTCTGGGCATTAGAGACGTACTGCCCAATGTTATTAGTTCCAAAGGCCTTTTATTCATGTTTTTCAAGATGTTCTTCTCTTTCCAGTCTGTCTTTCAGCTGTTTCTTGGAAAGTGCCTATCCCACCACCTCGATCCCAAAACTCATTTTCAGTGCCAGAGCTCTATGAACGCATTACAGCTCATGATGAGCTTAGTTTAAATTGGCTAACTGAAGTGTTGAAAGTATATCATTGGGTAATAACCTGTATAAAATACTGTCTTTCTTCTTGATTCCCCCCTTTTCTGTAGCCCCTGCATTGCTTTAATATTGGGGCAAATATAGCTTCAGACCTCATCTTTACTGTCTTCCAGACCTTGCTTGCCCAGTTGCGTGTCTTTTCTGTTTTCCTTCTCAGTGGCCTTGGGTATTTTCCGTTGAAAGCAAGGAGGAATCTTGGCATCATTCAGGGAACAGAGAGAAGGGGGTGGGGGAGGAGGGAAAAGCTGAGGGATTTTTATGCATCTGACTTCGTTTGCTCTTAGTGGCTAATTGCTACTCTCTTTAAAGGCTTGCCAAGAAAAAAAAAAAGTAAAGAACTGAGCAATATCTCATCACTGCTACATCATTTGACTGTCATTTTTGAAATTTTCCCCAAGTAGCAAAAGTATTTCAGAGGGGCTTGGCAATGAGCAGCCTGCACTCCTGGCACACAGCAAATTGTGCTGCTGTTTAAGCAGGCAAGCTGCGGTGAGAGAGCTCTCCGTGGGATGAGAGCATGCATTTTTGAGGGTAGATGTGTTTGATGGGCTGTGTTGTGGATGTGTTTCCATATTTGTTAACATATGGATTGAGAAGAATTTAAACCTAGTGACAAGGAGGTTTTAGATTGAAAAGTGTTGTTCAAAGCGTCTTTAGCTTGGATTTTTCAGAAAGACTTTTCACTGTCGATTCTTCTTTGATCAGTGATGTCCCCCCACCAAACACACGCACACAACTGCATACAAGCACATCTGAAAAAGCCAGTCTCAGTTTTGCCTTTTGACTTTTTACAGAGTCTTTTATGGACCAAATTATCTAAATCTGTATGCTAAAGCATTACTTCATCTACTCCTGAAATTAATTTTGATTAGTAGTTTTAGAGGACTTCCCCCATGCCAATACAGGGAAGTCATGGAAGATGAAAAATACAGCTTTCCGAAGAGTGACAGAGTCTTTGTGAAAGACAACTTCAGTGCAGAATAGAAATAGTAATTAAAAGTAGAGAAAAAGAAGGAATCTGAAGGATCTGGCAGTAAAGATAATCCTAAGGGAAGAGAGAATGTCAAATCCTGGTCTCTAGAGTCCATGCATTATGAATTTTATACTGTATAGATGTGTGTAGTGAGAAGCAGACTGTGTGACTTCTCTAAAGCTGAAAAATAGTGAAGGTTTTCAGGTAATTCCTCTGATGAAGGAAAACCATGAAAATATGAAGCAGTGATAGAAAACGAAAAAAAATTCTCTGTTTCCTTTCTCTATTGTACCTGAAATATATTGTCCTGTAGGTTGGAATGTATTTGAGCCTATTTAACAGGATGTAGTGAAACTACAAAAATGTTTGTGAGGAAATAATCTCTTTCTGAAGCTTCAGGGGAAATTCAGGCAGAGAAAGTAATTAGCCAAGCTAAAAAAATGCCTGAGAGAACAAAAATTGCCAGCATGGTTCCATACAGTGTTTTGAGAACTTTAATGAATGCAAGTGGTTCTTGCAGTAGTTTTAAGTGTAGTATGGAGTCTTGAAGTAAAAAAAACCCAAACCAAGCAACCAACCAAGCCTGATAACTACAACAAAATTGCAAGTATTCTGGGGGGAAGGAGCTTTACTAATTAATGTTTCTCATAAATACGTATTCCACAGTTAAGATATCTGAGGAGGACAAGTATATTTACCGGTTATACAATGAAAATTTGCTGATACTTCAGTGTTCACTTTGTAAAAGCATTTATTAAGTCTTAAAAGTTGAATATAGATGGGACTTTGCAGATGTGAGAGAAACTACTTTAATATGTTCGCAATTTAGTTCCAGATTCAGGAAATAAAGAAGGAAAGGGAGGCTTCATTTCTGCTACTCCACTACCTTGACATGACCTTGCTTGTTGCAGTATTAAGAATATGCCCATTTAAAAACCATTTGTTCCATGACCATAAAATGTCCCTATACTATATGTCATATAATATATGTTAAAGTAGCTACAATAAAAGGTAGGATAGGAAAGGAGGAAAAGCAAAAAGAAATAAGAAACCCAAAAGTTCTTTATGGAATAATATTTGATTATTAGACTATAGCCTTGTTAAGCTAAGTAATTACCAGAATAATTAATGTGTTTTGCTCTGATTTTAATTGTGATTATAGCCGGGGTAATTTGAAAAATACCGTTTAATTATCATGTTAAACAAGATCCTTTTGCTCTTCTTAAATTACCATTATTAATTTAGTACAATATTAAGGTCTTTGGTGAAAATAAGAACAAGGTTCATTATAAATCAAAAATAAGAACGTACTGAGAAGAGTACTACGTGAATTGGAATAAAAACTTGAAAAAGAGAATCAGAGCATATCCTGGGAATGGTTTACAAGCTTTTAAAAGCAAATATATCAAAGCTTGTTGTAAGCCATGGATCTCATTTTTAATCACCATTCCACTGTTTGAAAATCATCCACATAGGCTCTCACTTGGTTAACATTCGTTTTACAAGACTCAGATCTTGATCCAAACTCTACTGAAGTCAATAAAAAGACTCACTTTGTATGCAAGATTAAATTGTTCTTATTAGCATGTTAGAAGTGCTTCCTCTTGCAGTGTTCCCACCATTGCAGCATGGAAAACCAGACTGCAGCAAAATATTTGGCAAGAAAGTGCGATTCTTCTTTTCAAGCTTGGAGGTGATCTGGGCTCACAGGTAACATACTGGTCTTCATTTCAGTAGGTGTTAAAATCCAAAAGCTTTTGCGGTGATTCAGAGGTTGGCCCTATATGAATAATTTTTTTTATTTCACTCCAATTTGTACTGAAGCCCTATACATAAGCCCACATATTCATGTGTTAGTTTCACATGCTCAAATACTGCTGTGGTTTCCCAACCAGTGATTGGTGCAAGATCTACTGTATTGAAAAGATAAATAAATGAAATATATATAAAATACTCATGATAGTTTTGTAGTCAACAATGAACACATTACCAGGAAACCAGTACTGCAGTCAACAACAGCTAATATCCTGTATATCAGTCCTAGGTTTTTTTTTGTAGACTTGACATCCACCATAAAACTTAGTAGAGTGTAAGCATTTGAAAAAGATTCATGGTGTCTTGCGGAATAATCTCTGCTGATGTCAAAAGGAAATACCAATAACATCGTCTGAAATGTGAGCTTTAAAAATGTTGGCCAGCCAAACAATTGGACCCAGGTATTCAATAGGTTAACCTGTTTACCCTTGTGCTCACTCACACATTTACTGGTGTGTGCACATGTACTGTGGTATCTAATTTTTCTATTTGTACGTAGAATTTCTTTTACATCTGAAAGATATCTGTAGTCATTATTCTGTTTGCATTAAGTTCAAAGTTGCTATTGTCTCCTACATCCAATTTTATGTGTGCGATAAAAGAACTACTGCGGTCTCTTCTGCCCTTAACATCCATATGTGAATAGTCAGGACCAGATAACTGATGGCTAACGGTCTGAAAACATTAAATAATTTGTCTACATCTGTAACACTACTGGTGAAATGGGAATCTGAGCCCCAGTGTAAATCCTAGCCTTTTGTCCTATGAATTTGACAATGCTTTTTTTCCTCAGAAGGTTTCAGTTAAAATCCTGCTGAGACATGTTAAATCAGTGGAAGGTCAGCAGCAGATAGGAAGCTGATGGAAGCCAAGTAATGGAGAGCATCACACTTGTGATTAGACTGAGTCAAGTGACTGCAACTCCTTGTGTTTAATTTTTCATTAATTAAAAATAATAAATTATTTTTACTAAACTCAGCTGAAGGGAGCATTTGTGGATGATATACATTAATAGTTAATGGCATGACTTGCAACAATGGTAACACTGAGTTCTTTAAGTAAATAATTTACCCAGTACATTCCAGAGACAGTTGTAAGTAAGTGTGACGCTAATGGAAAACACACACATGCATACGTACAGTCATACTGATGGAATACACATACATATAGTCACAGAGGTACAAATATATAGGTACCAAAGGAGAAATGGTGGACTTCTGGGTCCTAATGACCAGCTATCGCAGCCCTCAAAGTGGTACATCAGTTTTTCATCCCACAGCCATTATATACTAGAGGAGAGGGAAGCTCTGGGATGGTTCTGCAGTTTTGAGTTTGGTAATGGCTCCCTGTCATTGCAAGATAGAGTTGACAGGCACTATAAGAGCACTGATCTGGCTTCCAGAGAAGTCTCTTCTTGCTCATTTCCTCCCAGTCAGGGTTTAGTCTACCCACTGGACCGTGAAGCAGTATAACACCATTTCTGACTGCATGCCATTGAATTTCTTGCAGTTGAATCACCTGTCACTGTTCGGGTATCACTGGTCTCCTGGGCTGTATTCTAATCTGTAGATGAAGAGATCAAAATGTATTTATCCTGCTTGCTATTGTTTTGTTTCATCATAGACTTCATTTATGTCTTATGAGAAGTCACTGAAGTCAGGATCAATGAGAGTCTGGATGCCCAGAGCTGGATGCCCAGCTCCCCTGCTTTCACAAGAGTTGAATACGAGCTGGATTCCTTCTTTCTTTTAGTCTGTGCAAAAGTCTGCTGCTGGCCTAAATATCTGATAAGGTGGGACACAGGTGGAAAGTGTTCCAGAGGTCTCCTCACTTCTTTTATCTTGTCAAGGTTTCAGAACTGTAGCTTTTCTGATCAGAAAGTTGTGTAGCTAAATATTAACAGCGATAGTAGTTACTCAGATACTGCAGTAATGGATAAATAGATTCATAGTTATACATAGCTGTATTCTTTACTGTTAATTTAGTAGTGCTTTGCCTGCATTCCCCCACACTTAGGTATGCACTGAACTCCGCTTCCCTCTGGCTTCCTCTTTGTTGCTGGAGTGAGCCACATGCCTGATGTTCTAAACCAGCAAAACTAAGTGTCTGCCTTGCTGATTTCCAAGTCATTGCAAGCACAGGTCCATGGGGGCACTGAGTCCTTTCCTGTGAATCAGGGTTTATTTGCTTTTGAAGTATTAATACTAAAGAAGAGGAGGAGGAGATGCCTTCCTCAGCTGCCTTAGGTCATTTACTATTTTAATATGTTGCTGTGGATTAAGAGGACTGCTGAAGGGCAAAATGGCAACCTCCTCTTTGATCCAGATGACTGGCTGTGTAGGTAGTGAACATTAGAAAGGAGAAACAGCTCCATCCATCCTGTGACTCTAAGTCGTAAGGAGACATAAAGCTAGTTTATATCAGGCCAGGGTTTTCTGTGCAGGTTGTGTCAAAACCTGACCAATTCTTTTTGCATTCCTATTTCTAACACACTGCATTTCCTAGCTATCTGCAGAGCTAATATTCAGGCTTTCAGCATCTCATGTCTCAATTATTGCAATGTCCTCTCCCCTGGCCCTGACAAATGTGACATGGCCATCTCTGATTCATTCAGAATGCAGCTGCAGAAATCAGACACCTAGCTTTCTACTTTAGCCATATGACACATCTTTTTCAAATACTCCCCAGTTTGTTACTCTAAAAATAGGGGTGCCAGCCTTTGCTTTCCAAATCTCGCTACCATTGCCATACCTCAGTGTGTATTAGGACGCCAGCTGCTGCCTCCATTAACCTGTAATGCTAGTTTCTCCTTCTGCCTACAACCTTTTCAGTTAAGTGCCTTTATATGGTTTCTCAGTGTGCCCCTTGTGCATGGGAGGAGATGCTTTCTAGGGAACATCCACTACACTGTGCCACTACTGTTCTTAAACATAGCAGGGGATTTCTTCTCTTTATTTTTTTTTTTCTTCTGTCATTCATACAAAACTTTGACCATAGTTGGGTTTGGGCTTTTTGTGTGTACCTTTGCAGGTACTGCACTTTGTTTTGTTGATAAATGCATGTTAATTAGAGCAATAGACTCCTGAACTGTGGTTAGGCTGCTGAGATTTTGAGTTAACGCAAGTAATAATTAATGAAGTAGTTGGAAAGAGCTATATGAAGTAATGGTCCAGACAGGGAACAGGCAGTTGTCTGTCTGCTGGAACAGAAATGAGAGGGGGAAAAAAAAGATGGTAAAAGTGACGGAACCAGAGAAAGGAAGTAGAGAAAGGACGGAGTCGAGGTGGGAGAGGGATCTAGAGGATTAACAAGAGGGATTTGCAGACTCACAGGTAGTGGGTTCTTGCAAAATCAAGCTGTTATTTTTTTGTTTGATGGTTGCACAATGCATTAAATCATTTGCATAACATTCCCAGGACCTCCAGCTTAATCCTTACAGTTCTGAAAGATTCTTTGTTTCAGGGGGATTAAATTCTCTAAAGAATGTAGGGCCAGGTCTACAAGAAGGCTCAGCACCAGCTCATTTTTTCTTTTGACTGTGGCAGTTACACACTTAGTTAGGCCTTAAGTAATTAGCCTTTTGTGGAATTAAGATTTCATTCTTTTTTGTGGTTTTCATGTAGGATTGTATTTCATTTGTCTGAAGTGAGAGATGGAGGAAACATAATTGTGAGTCAAAAAACTTGTTAGATGTCCTCCTGGGCATCGGTTCTGGGTAGAATTAAACATGCTATGATTAATTTTTATTAAATTGCTAAAATTTGCAAAACAAAGTAATGTTTTGGGACATATTTAAACATTTAATTTTGAAGTGGTTAAAATAAAACATTTAGGCTTTTATGATGTTTATTTTTGCCCTGAAAATGTTTCAGATGAGACTGGTTTCTGAGACTGCAAATATGTCTGACTTTACAGTGGCTTTACTGAAACTTTGAAACACACAAAATATTTGCAACAAAATACGTCCATTTGTGCGTTTTAGAAAGCAGAGCCACATATCAGTCAGTATACTTGTGAGATGCAGGCTTTTCCTTGGATGCCTTGAGTAAATTGTGTCCTGCATGTGGCTTTTTGACAGTCTGTTGTTTCATCTGCTTTCTTCCTGGTTTTGACTTAGATTTGTGGCATTATCCCTGTATTGTGATTAATTTTTACAGGGAATTAACTAAATGATTGGTAAGTCAGAGGGACAAGCTGAATGATACCAGTTTTGTCACCATAGGGTTTGATGATTTTTTTATTATTATTTTCTTATTTTTTCACTAGCTGCTGTAATTATCCTTGCATACATAAATGTTTATCTTTAGGAGCAGACATGGTTCTGCTCTAAAGAGAGAGCCATCTGTGATTCATTGTGTTGTATGACACAGGATTCTTACTGTCTCAGGAGGATTATGCACTCTCAGTTTATCTTTGATGTATCCATATTGGCTTCATTCACATCCAACTATTTTTAGAGGTTAAAAGTAAGAAAAGCAAACACAAACTTGCAACTCCCTCAGATGGTCTTAAAACCAACTCCAGTGAAACCCCAATGAAACATTATTTGCTAAGTCAAACCAGCTCTGTTTGGACTGGGAGGAAATTCTTTGCTGTGAGGGTGGTGAGATGATGGAGCAGGTTGCTCAGAATGGCCGTGGCTGCCCCATCCCTTGCAGTGTTCAAGGCCAAGTTGAATGGGGCTTTGAGCAACCTGGTCTAATGGAAGGTGCCTGTGGCTGGGGGCTGGACCCAGATGGTCCCTTCCAAACATTCTATGATTCTATATTCTGTCAGAGCTGATTATTACAGGGTCTTTCAAATCCTTTTCGTGTAATGCTTGCTCTACTCCAGATTCTCTGCTAATCCTACACCTGTTCCTCCTAATTTCACCCTGTTTAGAGGTATAGGCAGTACATTCCATTTACTGGTTTCTTAATATGTCTAGACATGGGCTATCAAACTTGTCTGAGGACAGATGAAATCTGATGAAGTTGTAATGGAGGGAAAAAAATTAAAATCGTCTTCTGAAATGCAGTTTGGTTGCTCTAAGATCTGTGTATTGCTGATCTTGCTCATTTTTAGGTAGTTTTGGAGGAATTTCTCAGGGGAATTCAATTTAATGTCTTCAGTGTTGCTTATAACTATGATTTTTTTTCTTCAGTAGCTGAATGTTTGTGGGGAATGTCTTCATACTGCAAATATTCCTTGCTTTTGGAGGGTTTTTTTACATTAACATTGAAAGATCATGTATTTTTCTGCCTTAAAAAACAGAGAAAAGAAAGAAAAAGGAGAAAATGTGCTTCAGGGTAGTACATATTCTGAAGCTATTTATGTTGACTTGGAAATGTATTTAAGTCCTAGCAAGTTAGAACATCTTGCATGTTAAGATGCTGACCAATTTGTAAAGCAAACATTTTCTTCTTACATGCTGTATTTTCACAGAAATATTGATGTTTTTATTTGTACATTTTTGATGTGTTTGCGCACACACATTCTCCCAAATATGGGAATATCTGTTATATGAAATAGGTTAAAATATTTTATCCACTTTTTGTTCTATTAGGTCTTTGCTTTCTACAAAGCAGCGTCATTAAAAAGTTAAGTCAGTGGAGCTTCTTCCCAACAATATTTTCAGTAACAGAAACTCATGAAGCATATTCTAATTGTTTGGGCCAGACCATCAGCTGCATGACTTTCAGTACATGAGCACAGATACTATCAAATTGACTTTCACAATTCTGTAACAGAAACTTCTCTCTTACATGCTGACCTTAAGCTGATTTACCCTAATTTTATACTTGAGTGGCAATATGGAGTTATAGTCACAGGCATACAGTTTTATAGAGCTAATTTACCAGGAGGATAGGTGGACAGCTAATGAATTGATTAGCATCACCATCCATGCATGTTCTCTTAACTTTGCAATACAAAGTGACAGTACTTAGTTTAGGTCAAAGCAAAAAATGCTTAAGCTAAGTTTAGTTATCCTGTGTGTACTGGCAATAAAAGTGTGTGCATGGAGAGGTAAATGCTTCAGGTAACACACAGTAAATTAAGTTGAGATGAAATGACTGCAAGTCTGAAGAGTTACTCCTGACTTGTCTCAGTGATTAAAATAAGGTGATGATTCTTTAAAAAAGAAAAAAAAAAACCATAAAAAATGAGACTGGTTTTGTGAAGCATTGATTTTTAGCTATCAGTAAGAAGGGACCCTTAAAATGAGGCCAAGTGTAAAATTTTCTCTTTCAGGGTAGCAGAATTTTAGGCTCTCATATCTCACAATTTGTAGAGGATGAGGTGAGAACTGAAGCTGGATAAGAAATAGCAGTCAGAAGCCGTGAATATAATAAGAAGAGTATCTAACAGAATATCTAACGAGTTCTCACTTCTGTAGTCTTGGCTCTTGCATAACACTGCTGGTCTCTTTGTTGTGATCTCTCATTGTAGTAATAATTTAAGCTCTTTGAGACAAGGACCTCACATTTGTAACTGCTTTGCCTCTGAGACTGTATAAATAGTGCTCTGATTGCAAAGCAGAGAATTCCATGTTTCCAAAGCTACAAAACTTGAGGCTGGATGCCCTTTGAGGTATTGAATCCTATGTCTGTTACCATCTCTTTGATTAGCTCTGCTTTTTTTGGCACTTATTCTAGAGCTTAATGTCTGTGGCTTTCTGGTACTGAAGGCTCTTATCTTTGGTGTATAGAGTTAGAGTGGAAAGAAAATGAGATTATATTGGAAAGATGCTAATTCTCATCTGAAGAAGAGCTAATTCTTCTGGGTCTGAAAAAGAATTCGGGAAGATTAAGTAGTATTGATGCAACCTGACATGATGATTTGCTTCCAAATAAAACCTTATTCTGATATGAATTTAGCTAGCCATTCACCTTTCAAGTAAAGGGACAAAACAGTCTTACAAAGCATGTTCACCTTGCCTTGTGTAGACCTGTTAAGATCGCAGATCTATGAGATTGTCATTCTTGACTCTGTGTAATGAAGACCACAGAGTTATCTGGAAAAGAGTTCAGCTATAAAATGAAAGGTGAAGTTCCAGTGCAGCCTAAGCTAGCTTATGTCAGGTTGCTGTTCTCCTTCACGCTCTACTCAATAGTTGTGCTTCCCATTTGTTCTAGCATTAGGGTTATGTATCCCTACAGTGGGCTGGTTCAGGTTGATAAGCAGGGCAGTTGAGTCTAATGAGTGTCAATGATAACACAAGAGGAGCAGCAACAAAGTCTGCAGCTACAGACAGAGGAGTCAGGAGGATCCTCATGTCAGTGACTTGTGTCAGATTATATTGATGTGCTATTAGATTTTTCTAAGGCAGTATCTAAAAAAAAGTTTCTTTCTGCTGGTCCAGAGGGTCCAGAGCTGCGTATATGAGGTGTCTGATGTGAAGCAATGTGACTACTCTTCTCCCCATCATTTCCCATTAGAGAAACAGACGATGAAGCCAAAATAAACTCAGTATTCAAGTTTCTTTATTCCTCTTCCATACTTATTTTGTCTTGTTAGTTGTTGTCACTGTTGTGAGGGAGCTTGAGGAGAGAAATGTCAATATGGACAGGACACACTGAGCTGGAGTCTCCTTAATTAGCCTTCTGCCAGCTTTCTGAAAGACTCCAGTGAGAAGAGCGTGCCTAGCGACTACATTTGCAGACATCAGTGTAGTTTTTCCAGTGCCTCTTAGGCAACCCACAGCTAAATGTGGAAGCTGGCACTGTTCTCCTACTTGGATTTTGCTCTGGCTCTTCTCAGAGCCTTAGTATAAGAAGGTGAAATCACTGAGTTTTCTGGAGTTCTGCCATGTCCGTCATTATTTAAATTGTCCAAGTGACTTTATTACACCGGAGAACATGGACAAGGCAGATCTGAGTATAATAAAAGGGAAAAAACTGTGTCAAATCGGCACCTGAATCAGAGAAGAATTTAGTCATCTGACATCTGTTCCACTTGTCAGCTAAAAAAATATATGTAATTAGCTCAGATACATGCCTACAAAAAAATCTACAAATGTATCAGTAAGACTACAAAGCTGGTGCTCTGGAACTAGGGGAAAAATCCACATGCAGCTGCTGACCAAATGCTTATAACTTAAATAATTGTTTGAGAGGGTGTACAGAATCAGATAGCAAACTTCCTAGAGATTTGGTTGGCATACAAAATAGGCTTTCTTTTCAAAGGCTTTTAAAATTTGTTTTAATGGGTGAGAAAAGCTGGCTGACGTTTTAAAATTAACCAAGTGCTGATATAAAAACTATCTCATCCACAGCCCTTGCAAATGTTGAACATTCACTGGAGTTTAAATCTCTGGTGAATTTTTGGCTGTAGCTATATTATAACCTAATATTTCTGTCAGAACAGATTTGCAAATGACCCATAAACCTAAGAAGAAACTAAAGCTGAAAGGATGCTCCAGGCAATATCTTTCTCTTTAGTGACTTTTTGTCTAAATCTGAGTCATTGATGAAGTTTTCTGGATGCAACTTCTATTCAAGCTTAGTAGGGAAATCAGGACATGTGGAGGAGTAAACATTGGTTTATTAAGGAAAGCAGTTATTTATTATCATATAGTAACGAGGCTTTATTGGCTTCCATGGCAGTTTGGCTAGGCGGTAGAGAGAGTAGTTTTCAGAATCTCTCTAAAGAAGGCAGCTGTCCAGAAGATTGAAAATAGAACATACTATCCACTGCATCTCAGCTACGCAGAGTAAGCCAGGCAGCTCTACAGT
Organism: Loriculus beryllinus; assembly: GCA_039877255.1. Classification (NCBI taxonomy): domain Eukaryota; kingdom Metazoa; phylum Chordata; class Aves; order Psittaciformes; family Psittacidae; genus Loriculus; species Loriculus beryllinus. Next base: position 26,576 of record JBCJKH010016222.1, read on the forward strand.
GACAAATGTGATTATTGATAAAATTTTAGATGAATTGGTCAGTGGTCTTGGAAAACTTAGAATGGTAGAATAATAGAATAATTGAGGTTGGAAAAGACCTTTAAAGTCATTGAGTCCTACCATTAACCCAGCACAGCCAAGTCCACCACTAAACCATTTATTTTAAATACCTCCAGGGATGGTTACTCAACCACTTCCCTGAGTAGCCTGTTCCAATGCTTGGCAACCATTTCAGTGAAAAATTTTTTCCTAATAGTTTTCCTATCCAATCTAAACCTTCCTGGTGTAACTTGAAGCAATTTCCTCTTGTCCTTTCTCTTGTTACTTGGGAGAAGAGACGGACACTCACCTTGCTACCACCTCCTTTTAGGTAGTTGTACGGAGCAATAAGTGCTCCCCTGAGCCTCCTTTTCTCTAGGTTAAACAACCTCAGTTTATTCAGCCACTCTTTGTAAGACCTATGCTCCGGACCCTTCACCAGCTTCGTTGCTCTTCTGTGGACACACTCCAGCACCTAAGTATTTTTTTTGTAATGAGGGGCCTAGAACTGAACACAGAATTTGAGGTGAAGCCTTACCAGTGCCCTGTACAGAGGGACAGTCACTGCCCTAGCTGTGTTGGCCACACAGGCCGGGATGCTGTTGGCCTTCTTGCCTGCCTGGGCACAAGCTGATGCATGTTCTGTCTGGCAGCACCCCCAGGTCCTTTTCCACTGAGCAGCTTTCCAGCCACTCTGCCCCAAGCCTGTAGCATTGCATGGGGCTCAGGAACTTTGGAACTTAACAAAAAGACAAAAAGCATATCAAATAAATTAAATATCCTTTAAAACATAGCTGTGGAAGCAATCACCTGAAGGAACCATTCTACCTCCAACTTCTAGTTGTGTTATCTATGACTCAGACTTTGTCTCAGACTGGGATATTCAGCTGGATGAATTTTAACTTCTTAAAACTATTTAGACTGGAATTTAACTGTCACAAAATTCATGTTTGTTAACAATTCTTTTCTTGACAGTATGTCTATAAACTGATTGTTCCACAAAGAAGACACTTGGCCCAGAACTATGAGATAGGAAGAAGATGCTGTACTGTGTCTGTTGAATATACTGTACTCAGGCATTTGAGGTTTGGCACTGGCTTTCTTAAGTCTTTTAATGAATGTGCTGTTTAATTGCTTTGTGCCTTATCTTTCCCTGATTAAAGAAGTTGAGAACATTTGCTCTACTAATATCATTTAAAGAATAACTGACTGAACGCATGTGAGGTAATCAGATTTTCTGGAGAACATAGAAATGCCCCATAGAAATCAATGGTGGATAGATGTAGTTATAATTATGAGATTGATGTAAATTTGATGCCAATTATTTCTAAAGTAAAAATAATTTAAACTTCACAAATCAGTTATAGAAATGTTAATAATTTCTCTGATTTTGAATATTAGCAATTGAGCACACCATTAGCTATTAGAATTTAGGGATATGGGGAATGAGATCTCTGACACTTTTTTGATGGATTAGGTACAATAGAATAGTATCATGAGAACTGATTAGGGAAATATTTTTCAAATAATTTATTCAATAAAAAGCCTTAGCGAAATCTGCTATTTGTCATGTTCCAAGCTCAAATTCTGTTGTTTTTGGTTTTTTTATAGTGACAGTTCAACTGATGAGGGCAGCAAATACCTTGTTGGAGACTCAAGAAGATTAAGCAATTATGTGAAAAAGAATGTCTGCCACATTCAGTAATTATTACAAAATCACGCCGCTTTTACATCCTGAGCACTTTTTGATGACACACTATAGTCAGGAGGAACATCTTTTAGTTTATTGAGGTGACAATGTAAATCTCTCATATCTTCATTTTCAGGGACCTGAATGTTCAGCATATGCTAGGAGCTCTTTTAGGCAGTTCTTTTATTCTCCTTGAACATAATGTAGCCTCAAGAGAAGGCTTCTCCTGCTGGTAGACTAAGGGAAGCAGAAAATTCAGCATGAACTCTGTCCCTCTGTGTGCTCTGGTTTAATTCACAGCCAAAATGTTCTTTTAGCAGTGCTAATGCATCATCTGGAGATGAATACATTTTTTGAATGATCCATTTATCTTTAAAAACTGGGCTTGATAAGGTATTTAT
>JBCJKH010016223.1:0-22515 GCA_039877255.1 Loriculus beryllinus
GACGAAGCCTTGGGTGGCATGGTTTAGTGTGAGGTGTCCCTGCTTATGGCAGGGGGGTTGGAACTGGATGATCTTAATGTCCTTTCCAACCCTAACGATTCTATGATTCTATATTCCAAAATTACTGAAGTGATTCTGGGATATATCTTTTCTTTTAAAAATGTCAAGTCAGAAAAAAATCAGCAGTAAAAAGTTCTGTTAATAACTGAATATTATGACTTTCGACAAACATGAAATGACCCTCCCATGAGGTATTTTGGTTTTGAGGAAAAAAATCTTCAACCTTCAGGGACTTGCAAAACAGAGAATTTGTCCACTGGATAAAATAGTCGATAAATTCTCTTTTAGGAAAATTCACCTTTTTGTTGAAAGTTTCAAAGGAATAATAAGTTTTAATTTTACCAAATTAGTATTTTCTAATAGAAGCACTGTCTCTGAAAATGTTTAACTGACAAACAAAACCTCTTTTTAAAGCACATGGCACTGATTTTAAGATTTAATTCTTTTGCTAGTCAGAAACTATTAGAAAGGTGAGCTGCACAGGTGTGTTCAGGATATACACTGTATTATTTAACAGGTCACTTCTACTTATGATTTCAATAATCCCCTGAAATATCTATGGCCTTGCTACAACAGTGAATACACAAACTATCTACTTATCATTATGTTGCTCCTTCCTGAGCAGCTTTTCGAGAAAGGAAGAAAAGGTACAGTTCTAGTTTATTAGCTGAAAGAATTTAAAGGTATGCTACCCTTTCAATGCAATACTGTCTCCACAAAGATTATCAGGCAGGAAATAGTCTTCTCTTTCTAATACTAGAAGTATAAAAAGACACAGCAGCCTGAGTTTCAGCAAACACTGGCAACCAGACAATATTCCTGGGGTCAACAGAAGACTTGTATTTTCATATTTAGCCTCTGCAAATGCATTTTAATATCACTAGCCTAATTATCAGAAGTCAAGTTAGCCAGGGTATGCCTACCCATGCTACAATTACATCTCGATTTTGATGTATAAGCACACACCAAAAAGTGGGGGCAAGCCCACACGTATATGTCAACTACTTCAGAACTCTCATGCTGAACTACAGCCAATTATCTGCACAAATATATAATTTCAGGAACAAACCAGTAATAGTCTATATGGCATTAATTCTGTTGTAATAAACAACAAGTAAAAGAAAGATGAATACTTAACAATATTAAAATTAAAAGGTCTCAAAATAGCAAAACTAGTATTTGTGAAGACTTGCTACCTTGTTAACTCTGTTTCAGCTACGCTCTCAAAAGAATGGGCAGGGACTACTAACACTTTGCTAAATATGGAATGGTTTTGGCAACTGACTATAATATAGTTTGAAAGACTACACTGAAGAAACGGACAGATTGCATATTTCAGCCTTTAATGCCTGGTACAAAGATCAAACGCAACTTAACTATCAAGAGAACAAGCACTAATGGACACTGACCACCAGCAGCTTCCATTGCCTTCTTTTTATAGACAGATGGTGTACAAGGAAAAGTAATACAAAAATTGGATAACTAACCTTCTGCCTGTAGGATCTTCATAATCAAAGGCATAGTAACTACTCTGACTAGCAAAATCGGTATCATAGAATCATAGAGTAGTTAAGGTTGGAAAGGACCTTAAGATCATCTAGTTCCAATCCCCTGCCATGGGCAGGGACAGCTCACACTAAACCATATCACCCAAGTGATACAATATCAGTAAGGTAATAGGAATTTTGGAAGCCATATTAATTTGGAGACCATTTCAGAGAACTTCAGCATGACTGCTGTGTGTCAGATCCCAGGCTGGCAACAGATTAAAGGAACATATGGGCAAAAAGTAGTTCAAGACGCACTGCTTGAGTTCCTGCTGAGCAGAGAAAGAGGCTTCATAGCACTTAATGGATACTGATGACTGGGATTATATCAACAAGAGCAAGATTGTATCTTGGATAGAAATTTCAGAGGCAGAGTGAGGAAATTAGCAGTCAAAATACTTGAAAGCTGCATTATGCTAGCGCACATTTCAAAATGCCGATTGCCTGCTATTTTATGAAGAGATAAGCATGTTCCAAGGTTAATCAGATTTTGGCCATTACCAGTACCAAGGATATTTTTTTCTAATTTTGTAATAGGAAAGAAGAAAATGCTTTCTCAATTCATTTAAGCATGATTTGCACCATATGGTCTACTAAGTACAGCCAGCAACTACTTTGAAATGCTACAGTTCTTTCACTGATGCATTATTACCCTTTGTATGATGAAAGTAATTTTATGTCTTCAGGAGATGCTCATATTCTACAAAGCAGAAAGGCCTCTCAGGTCTTTGTTTCTAAAAATAGCTTACAACCTTTCAAGTAGATGAAGGATGATGAACCATTCAAAGGATGAGCTTGATTATTATTCTGTTTATTACTTTCTTATTTTCATTTCTGGATCAGGAGGACCCTGTAGTAGTAAGCACTGGAAAACAAGCTTGGTTTCGTTGGTCTTTTTTTTAAAAGAATCCTCACTTGAAGAATCTCCAATCTGATTTCACATAGCTGTCACTCAACCTACACAGCTGAAAACTGATCTGCAGCGTTATCACAAGGCAATATGTGCTTAGAGATTTTCAGGAATACACTGAACTTCTTGAAACCTCTTGGGCAAAATATTGTGCCATTATGGATGGAAAAGGATAGTTTGTGTGGCTAATAAATAAATACGTAATTTTGACCTGGTTCTCAAGCGCGATCTTTAAAAAGGGAAGCAGTTTCCTTCTGGAAGAACACTCCACAAACTTATCTTTGCATCTAGATTTGTTTCATATGTAAATGAATCAAAAGGTATTTTGGTTGGGGCTTCTTTACTTCAGGTTGTAGAAAACGAAGCAACTAATGAAAGAGAAGTTCTATTGAGAAGATAAGATGGTTGCCCAGCTATACATTTTCATACACTTGGCAATCTCACATATATTAATTTCAGTTCTCTAAGAACTCATTAACAAATGATTACATCATGGGCTTCTGCAGAAGAAAGAAAAGCCTTCAGTCTGCAATGTAAAGTCTATTGTACTTTTCTCTTTGATGTATATTTATGAGATACTACATACTTGAGAGCCCCCTCTTTATGACAGCCCATCTGCAAGAAAATGGAAGATCACACAGGAAACATTTTGTGAGAATCTGGCATAGAAGACTGCAGACAGAATGCTACTAAACAGTTACTCTGCCTTAACTACTATATTTTGAGCAAGAGGGACAGAGAGAGAAAGCAAGCAAGGTTTAAAGCTTTAATCTCACACACAAGCTTGTCAGAGCCCAAATCTATCTGTAATACTCTCCAAATCAGAATGAACTCAGAAGGATGACGTTCAATCTTTAAATCCTTCTCTGCAGAGCTATTTTTAACTCTCAGGTTCACAAAATGGATCCCTGCTGTGGCTCCAGAGCTTTCTAACATGTATCCTACCTATTACGTACGACACAACTACATGTTAGAATCCAGTCACATTTAGAACTAAAAGTTCTCCTTGCACAATTTCCTGTGCAGTGTGATAGAAACGACTCAATGTGACAGAACTCTACCACTGTCACTAATGGAAAACCAATTATCTCCTCTCCTGGCCATTGTTATTTTTACTTCAAACAGTAACTCTAGCTCTAATATTCTGGGCCCTTCTGAGTAATTTTTGTATCTTTCTCCTCCATTGGATGTCACAGTTAGCCAGAAATACTGAATATTTACCATGAATATTGCATGAATACTGTCAAATAAGGCATTTTTTGTATCTTGAAAGATTCCCTCTACAAATATATTTATTCAGTCCCTTCTAAATGAATTCTCAAACAATGTAAAAAGGATATTCAAGTCTTTGATATAAAGATTGTTGACAACCATAATTCACCAGCTTTCTAAAAACTCCTGTAGAGTGTCCAACCATTTCTGTTTTGTTTTTGCTGGATTAGAACTGACATTTCTGCTCAACTACAGGTAAATACAATCAAAACATACAATTGTTTCAATGATCTGAACTGGGTATCATATAATAAGCCACAGCTGGTTTTTTAGATTTGCAGCTGCATGCATGTATTACGGTAACTGCTCATGAACTAGAATAATTTTTACCAATGGGAACAGATTTATGTTAATGACCTGAGGATATACATGTATCTCCAAATGAAACTGCAGGCTGCATTCACTCCCTACAGCAGGAAAGGCTTCATTTAGGTACTTTGATACATGTAAATTCAGAGGAACGACATTTTGTAAACATGCCCATACAAAAATAGAGCATTACAGCCAGGAAACTCTGCTAACTCTATATGATTTGGGAAATCTTCATATTCCTCACTTTGACATTAATTTTCTGCTTTAAGATTTCCAGGAAAAAAATGTCCTCTGGAATAACTTTATATTTTAATTAGTTTGATGAAAGTGCATTATGAACTGACACCGAACCTGCCCTGTCCTCTGGTGCTATCTATGATTTACTCTGCCATTTCACATCCAATTTGAAATCAAAGTATCTATCTTCTGATTTGTTTCCCCAGGGACATTTCCTGACTTCAAAATTCACATTAAAAAATCCTTAACAATAATGCTCTGCTTTTCTAAGAATTTGAAAAGTCTTCTCACTTTGATGCACCCTTCATGTCTTGAAAGAAGGACCTCTCTCTGTGGTTTAAGATACTGAGTTATTAAAGCTCATATTCCAAAATCCTGTTGACTTAATCTGCATTCACCACTTCTGTTCAAAGCCCATCAAGATCAATAGAAATATTCCCACCAATGAGTTTCAGGTGATGTCTTTTAAGACAAGGAAACCCAAGTCTCTAGAATACCTTGTGCTGCGTCCTCCTAATGTTTAGACCCTGAACTACAGAAAGTCCCCTGTATGTTGTATTTGGAAGAGTGATGAATGATAAAAGTAGAGAGACTGTGCAAAAGGCAAAGGAAAGAGAAGAACAAAAGTGAAAAAAGGAAAACTGAAACATGGTGACTACTAAAACACTGCTCTCAGCGAGCAAGATGCTAAATCAGGACATTTGATGGAAAAACGGAAGCATTTATGTGTGTCTGTATACATGCAGACATGCACACAAAGACACATGCTCACTCACAGTCTACTTCCAAAATGGCACGGACAGACTTGGCAAGGTCTCTGGCTTCTGCTGCAAGAGCTGTTGTGACAGTAGGTCCAGTCCTTCCCAACCGTGCGAGAAGTGCTTTAGTAGACAATGTTGATGTTCTGTCACTAAGTGAACAAAAATTACTATGTATTTGTAAGATTATAAAAGAAAGTATTACTTTTAATAAAGCAAAATTGTGTTTCTAGATCAGTTTTGATCTCATTGTATGAACAAAAAAGATTCCCACTATCAAATTGACGAGCTCACCTCAGAAGCAGCTCTGTCTGTACAATAAAGGTATTAGGAAAGTTCAATTCAAGCAACACTCATGACTCAAACTCCAGGATCAAGAGCTAGTGGGTGTGGGGAAAGTAACTTGCTTAAAAGTGATTTTCAGATTAACATTTAAGAAGGGACACTGCTTTAGTGGACCCAACTGTTCTGTGCTGTTAACCATATTTAAAACTTAAATTGACATACATGTATTCAATTTATGTATGTGCTACTGGATTAAGGATGATGCAAAACCACTTGGACAAACCTAAAAATAAAATAAGATTATAACCCGCTATTAAGGTTCCTTGCAATTTTAACTAATCCTTAACACATTATAATTACTTTATGGAAACATCCAGACAACCATAGCTATGTAATTACTAACTGCTTTAATTTAATGCTGAGGTTTTTAATGAAGCTGCATCCTGAAAGCCTCATTTATAATTCATGCCATTCCCTCTCTTCCAATAAAATGACATTCACAAGCATACAGCAAAAAATAGAGAAAAAATAGTTACAAGATGTTTTTTAGAGAGTTTGAAACAATGGTAGAGTTTTTCAACATGAATTTTGTCAGTTCAATGTTAATAACTATGACATTTTATTACCTTAAAGCTGTTGAGGGAGTAGAGTTATCTGAAAGTATTTCATGCACAACCTGTTGGCCATAATCAAGAAGTTAACAGTTTATAAACCAACACAGTCAAAAAGTTAATACCTTATAATATGATACTCTATTTGGGTGAGGGGGATTTGATTTGTAATTTAAGATTCTAGCCTCTTCCAGCTAGAAGTAAAAACCAAAATATTATAGCCATTTTAAATGAAGTGAATATAACAACATCACTCAGTTCCCATAACATTTCAAAATATTATCAAATATTACTTTTTCCTCTGGGAAATTTCAGAAACTGGTGAGTTTGTGACAATTTAGGTGAAAAAAAAATTACCTGATGAGTTTGTGTAGTATAGCAAAACATGAAGATTAAGTAAATTTCTACATGGATCTGTACACTTACATGCCACCTTTATTTATAACAATAAAGGGATCTCTGCAAACTAATTTTGTCAGTTTATAATGTCCTTTCCTCAGAAACATCAACACAAAAGTTTTCCAAATCAAATACTTCAGGAAAGGAAAGGAAAAGTTACCTCTCCAAACTGGAGTAATTTTTCAGTAGCCACCTCAAAGGTCTTCCTAGCCGATTCCGATTTCCGCAGCTGGCAGTCAAGCACCGTAACTCTCTTTCTCAAGTCTTGGGTATTATCCTGGCAAAGATATTTTAAGGCTTTTATTCTGCTGAGGCTCACACAGATACATGGTGTGAATGGAAATGGATGTCTGAAATGTTTAACACACACTTTTCTATGTTCCTGACAAACACAGCTGCTCCTGAGGCAGGTATATGTGATAGGCTAGTAAATCAGCTCCCACACTGCAACAGGTTTGGGCAAATGATACAAAGGTAAATTGAAATTGGCAGCTAGCACCAGTGATAGGGCTGCAATTTCAGTTTGAACTGATTCATGAATGGATCAAAACCACCAACCTGATAATGGTGACAGTATCTGTCAGCAGGGTGGCATAAATAGCCAGTATGTGAATAAACTGTCCGCTGGTTTGCATCTGTACATCCTTTGGCCAACTGAGTAATTATGGCATCTCTTGGAGAAAATGACCCCCTAGTATTTCTCTACATGCACTTGTATAACCTATTGATCAGTGTTATGCATCTCTCTGTACTTAAGCTACAGAGAATGTGAGCCTCATTAGCTTAAGTTCTGGAGGCTCAGTTTCAGCTTGAGTTCCTGGCACTGTTTGTGCAATGGTACCACGAGTGAGGTCTTCACATGTTATATGGGCTTATTTGCTTAACTAAGCTGGCTGCTGAACAGATCATCTAGACCAAAATGCTGTCCGAATTAAAGAAAACATCACTACCATTAAAAATAAACTTTAACATCCCTGTAGGTGATCTTGTCTGAAAGCCTACTATCTACTATAAAATCCTTATAAAAAAAAATTCATTATCTTTACTTGAAGCAAATGAGTAGACACATCTGTTTGCATATACTATATAACGCGGCAACATCATGATCATTCTGAATGTCAAAGAACCTGTGGATTAAAGCACCTTTTTTTGGCAATCTCACTGGCCACTGTTGGAGAAGTGGCTGGCAAGCCCTCACACAGACCTCATTCTTTTATACCAAAACCAGCATACCACAGAATTGACATTACCTAGGGTACACTATCTACTTGATACTGCTTCTTTTGAGTAAGAAGTGCAGAGAATCAAACCTCAACTCAGACATTCAAGTGCTCATTCAGAATTTCAGGAATTCGTGCTAGCATCTGAAAACCAAATCTCTGAGAAAACAACCCACATGCTTTGAATTTCTTCAAATTCTGGTATTTATTCAAGTCCTAGAAAACAAACAGTGCTTCGAAAATACCAGACATTAAAGATGGGGCATCTCACCCAGAAAGAAGAACTAGGGTGTGATTCATCTCATCACACATAGGATTAGATGAGAGGAATTCCTCCCTGGGAGCTACACGTACTCGCTATGTTGCTTCTTGGCAAGCTTGTATATCACAGAGCTCAGTTTTAGCTTTCAATACCTTGCCATACAATGAAATAAGACAATTTTTCAGTAGGTTTTCTTCATAAGTTCATATGCCCACCCCCTTACCATGAAGAAAACAAGGTAAACACACAAACACCAACCAGTCTGCACTTGTTCGAACTGTGTGTAGAAAAATGGATCTGCAATTATGAGGAAAAGTTTAGAAAGGTCTCAAATACTTTATTCCTTAGTGTGTTCTGAAATGCCTCACTGGAGATGAAGTGGTTTGAAAATATGAGGCTCAATTAAAAATGTTGTGGGTTGGGTTTGGGTTTGGGTTTTTTCTGCAGGATACTGTTAGTAGCCTTAAATTATTATCTTGATTAAATCTAAATTTACTTCAGAAGACTACTGGATCTTACACTGTTATTATTTGCCTAACAAACATATACATGAAGGCCACTTTTACATAAATACAAAAGCATACAAATATATGTATAGTCTTTAAAGATAATGAATATGCATTCTGGAAACTATTCCATGCTTTAATGCTTGAGATGTGCCATTTTGACCTATGACGCACACATGCTTCCAACTCCTATTTTACCAAACCATAGATATGGATAAAGGAAGATGCAACACGCTCCACATTACCCCCTCCACTACTCACCATTCCAGTTATTGAATAATACAAGACAAACAGTGACCTACTTTGGAAAAGCAGATGAAAAGAAAATGAAAACAAGATACATGACAACAGCAGGGAAACCATGGTAACTACGACCAGTGGCTGCTTTGCTTACTTTATTTTGGCCAGAATGATCCGTGAGCTGAGCCTTCAGCTCTACAATTTCAGCTTCCAACAGGCGAATAACTTCTTCATAGTCCATTTCCATTCCCCGAGCCTGCCTTTGTGCGGCTTCTGCAAGATGAATCCTACTTCGCAGGGCTCTTGTCTCTTCTACAGCTGCTTTGGCTTCCTGTAGATGATGTAATTTAATTGAGAAGTTACAACTCCAGTTCACAAAGTAGTACAGATTTAGCTCAAAAGTGCTGCAGCTGGCATTAGGGCTACATTTTAATATTTATGGTTAAATGGTTCAATTGTTGATTTTTAAGTGTAATATTTGCAAGCAAAGAACAGGCGTTTACAGAGAGAGATGAGCTTCCTAATAAGTTAAATCACAATTTCTATGATTACTGCAAATCTAATTGAGTGAAAGGTTTTATTGAAACACACCTGATGCTGTTAAGCTGCCCATCATTTCCATGCTAAAAAAGCACTTTAATGAGATGTTACTTCATTTTAGTATCGTTGCCTGAATTCACACTCAATTCAGAGTTCACACATCATGTAGGTGGACTTCTAATGCAAATATTCGGTCCACGCTATTCTCAAGTAAGTGTTGGTTTCTATTTCTCTGCCTAGTTCCTGCCCTTACAGTGTTATCCTGTATTATCACACAAGAGTGTTAGATAAAAAATTATATATAATGTATGGAAAATCAGGATATTAAAAACTGTTGGCTTGAACTCAGCTAAAGTAATCCCTAAATGTAGTAAAATCTGATTTTGAGAAGGATATTGCTCAGTTCATTTTACTACTGAGTATTAATTCAAGTTAACTTTGTTTTGTAAATTTAAAAAGTCAAACTAAAGGTCTGGTGAACAGATGCGTTTATGCTAGGAAACAACAAACAAACTGCTCATCAAAAGTGCAGGCATAAAGGCTCACTGGCACCAAAACCCGTAAACCATCCTTCCCTCAGCTTTTGATGAATTTTCTGAATCATTAAAGTTTTAAATTGAAATATACAAATTCACAGAGTTAGAAATTCTTCAAGTTCTTCAGCAAAGGATACTCAGGTGAATATTCTATTCCTAGTCTACCTATTATTATCAAAGCTATATCCTGGTTGGAAATGGAACTAGTGAGAAATAGGCAGGGAGAAAAAAAGGTAAAACCACTATGAATCCATAACAAGCAGGAAATAACCCTCTAGAAACTAGTGTTGAAATCACAGCTTCTGGAAAAAAACGAATGACCAAATCTTCCTATTTTTGTGTCAGAAGTCATACAATATTTAACAGGTGTCATAATGTAACTGTCTAGAGAGGTTAGTGAAGCTTACAAAAGCAGATTTAATTCTATTCTTTCCTAACTTAAAAGCATTTGTTCTGTGCAAGCAACATCCTTCAAGTCAGGTTTTCCTCTACTTTGTCATAATGTAAAGTGATCTACCAATCTCAGATTCTATGACTTTTTAACCTGTACACTGTTAGTCTTAATAAATAATATATGTTTATTTCAAACCATAAGTAAACTAATCTCAATGACATATATATAGGCCATCATCTTCCTAATATTTATGAGGGTTTTGCAATATAATACCTATTTGGATGACTGCCAGGGACATTCTGGTCTCTTAGAAAATTAAGCATAAAACAAGTCATCACACATGTAGCAAACAGCAACATCATTAGTGAATCCACGTCACGTTGGTGTTATGCGGTTTAGAGGTTTCTGTTACAGGAACACAAGTGAAAAGGGATATATTTAAATAACCTTTAATTTGATAGCAAGTATAATGACTTATTTTTTTTCTTCTTTTTTACCTTTGGAAGCACATGAGCCTATTCTACATGATGAGCACCTCCACCTGCAAACACAGGCTGTTCAACAGCTTATCACTGCCTGTCTGCCTGTTATCCAGTTTGTTAGACAGCTCTCTGCCTGCACAGCACTAAAAGCAGTGCGAAAGGCTATCACTGAAGGCACCCAGTGAAAGACCACTGGAACAATCCAGCCTTCCCGCAAACTGCTCATTGCTGTTCTTCCTAGAAACAATTCACAGAATGCAGGGGCTTCTGAGAAGTTACAAATCTATCAGGTACAGGACAAAATCACTGGCCAGGCAGAGAGTGTTTTCTTGCTGCTGTAAGAAATGGTGTGACTGAGCAGCAAGAAAAGCTGGTCCCACTGATACAGAGGATGATGGGGTAGCAAAGTTATCCTTCAGTAATAGGCTGGAGGTGGGAAAAAGACTCGCAGACAAAAGTGAAAAGACAGTCTGATAATTAAATTGGACTAATATAAATGAACACAGAGGCCTTGACAAAGGGTGGCATTTTAAAAATACACACATAGGAATTACTTAAACTGGCATCAGAAAAGTCATGGGAAAATTGCTGTAATGAAAAGGGAGGTCTTAATTTTGAAACAAGACCTCCTTGAGATAAAGGTTTAATCTCTTATAATCCAGAATTGCCTTCACTCCTCCATTGTTTTTTTCGGAAACCCAATTGTTGAATATTAATTTCTCTGTAATAGCAGACTAAGTATGACCAGATTTCAACAGTGAAAGACCTAAAGGAATAATTAATGAACAATGGATTCTTACATTACAATGAAATGATTATTCACACTACAACTGAACTAGCAAAATTTTCTGACAAACCAGAGCTGTTTGTAGAGCAGGGAGGCACAAAAAGGAAAGATACCATCAGGCTTCCCCATCCTACAGTTACTGAAGCCGGCATGGTGGTGCTGTTTCTTATACAGATGAGGGGCCCCACCAGTGAAGAACAGATGGATAACAGCATGCTTCAGCAGCATCTTCTCTTGTCCTATTCAACTGCTTGCATGAAAGAAGACGCAACTGAATTGGAATCTGCAGCTGCTAATATTTCATCTCTACAAATGCCTGATGGGACCATTTGTCCTAATCTGGTATGAAGCCACTACAACAAATAAGAAACTGCAGGCTGGATGACAGCAATTGAATCCTTACAGAATCAATTTCAAGGTACAGATTTCTTTGAAAGCCACGTTCTATTTCTTTCTTGGATAAATTCAAGTTTTGGGAAAAGAGTTTATCAGAGTTACATTCCAGCCCTCACAAACACTGGAACAAAGGTATTCTTTTAAACAACGTGAAAAATTGTAGTTACAGTTGAATTATGTTTATTCATTAAATTTACCAAAATTATGTGCTGAAAACATTCTTCAGAAGAACTTAAGAGTATCTTTACTATGTATTAACATTAAAAAGCTAATGAAACAAAAATAAACCCAATACTTCTTTCAGGCATAGAATCATAGAACAGTTAGGGTTGGACAGAACCTTAAGATCATCTAGTTCAAATCCCCCCTGCCATGGGCACGGACACCTCACACCTTCCCACTAAACCATGCCACCCAAGGCTCTGTCCAACTTGGCCTTGAACACCACCAGGGATGCAGCATTCACAACTTCCCTGGGCAACTCACTCCGGTGCCTCACCACCCTGACAGTAAAGAACTTCTTCCTTATATCCAATTACATTGCTTCTAAACCAGCAGCTATTCAGGTCCTGCTCTTCAAAGCACCTCTTTCCCCCTTAGAAAACATAAGCACATAGTAGCAAATATCAGCCCTATGAAATAGAAGTCCAGCAGTATGGGACACCACAAGCAGTATCCTACTTTTATAACCTTTCAGATTTATTATGTTCAGCTGAAGGGATTCAGTGACAATTAAGTGCACCAAAGAAGCTCTACTAGATAAGAGACCGTTTAGGTTGGTATGACCCATGATTTTCAGCCACAGAGAACAGAGTCAAACTCATCCCAGAAGATAGAAGACATCATTACAGATCTCACATTCATGGTGTTGACAAGACTTCAGATACTCAAGAGTGCCTTTCTATGCTTTGTGCCAATTTCAGCTTCCATATGATTCCAAGGAAGACCCAAAGATAGTGCAACATCACAATCTTAAAGTAAAAAATATCAATTAATACATTTTAATTCTCACAGATCAACATTAGAAAATAATTACTACCTTGTTGCAAATTTAGCACTATTTCCAAAGAGTCTGTTTATGCTGTCAGCTACTGATTCATGCACTGTTTAATAAACTGCTTCTAACAAAACATGTTCATTAACCAGAATATTTGTATGCCTGTCCTAATTAAGATGTAATCTCAGCAATTCACAATTAGTTGACAATAGCAAAACCACACAAGATACTCCAAGATATGACTGGTAGCCTGTATCTTCACTTAAAACCTTGCTTTTTATAAAAGCAGTGATTTAAAAAGAAAAAAGTTTAAATTATATTGAATTCGGATGACCTTATGCACATACTTGAGCCAGTTTGTAAATTTACTTTTAACCAGGCCATTAGGGCTCAATAATGTACCCATTAATTCAATTCCCTTCAGCAGGAATGCAACATCATAAGGTAAATGGCAAAATTTATTCCAAGTAGCCCATACCACCATGAATCTCGGCGTCAGCACTGGTTCTGAACCATAGAAATATACGTAAACCACTCGAAAAGGCACCATGTATAAACAGAACTAAAATTTCCACTAAAGGCATGCTTGTATCTCCTAAAATAGCGCTGTAATTACCTATAATTTATTAGTTCTCTTTCATTTCACTATGCGGAACCTTTTCAACAGCAGTCACTTAAAATGCTTACTAGAAAATCAGAGTATTTATCCCGGGGAGGGTTGTGCTGCAAGCTGACCCACACCACCACATGATAGTACTTGAGAGAAAAATTAAAGCTCGAGGACCTCGTGTGGTAGAAAATAGGCATTGCTGCCACTTAGAGCATCTCAAACCGCCTTTGCCCAAGTCCACCTTCGCAGTTAAGAGCAGGTCTGTGAAGTGAAACACTCGATGCTGAGGACCTGATATCCTTGCTGTCTATCTTTTAAGAGTTTGTACCAGCTTTAGTCTAGACTGATAGACTGAACATCTGCTCTGGTTTAGAGCAACAGACTGAGCACCCATTAGTGAATGGAAACAAGAGGTGTGCTACTGGCAGATACTTCCAGTTAAATCTTCTCCAAAAAAGAATCCATTTTATTTCCCTGCTGTCCCACAATTTACTGAGGCAACATCACAACATTCACAGAAAAAGCTTTCAAACAGTTCTTTTATAGTCAAGGTGATAATGAAGGTGCTGAAGAAATCTACATACGTGAGCAAAAATGTAAACCTAATCTTAATAACAGTACACAGAATTTTTAATCTCTATCTTGCAACTTTACATATGGCATCTGATGGAACAGCCAGCCATGAGAAAAGTACAAGGAATACATATAACAGTACAGGATAGCAGAAAGGCAGCCAGATCATAAGAAAAAAACAGCTGATAGAATGATATTCAGTAGAAGCAGGAAAGTTACTTGTTTTTGAATCCAGGCTACCAATCAAATGGGAGTTACATATACTTGGAAATTTCCTTAAAGAGACACAAGAAGGCTAAATTTCATAAAAACCCTCTGATTTCTTCTCTCACTGATAGGTATATAGACATAAACAAGGCATTCTTCACAAAATACTACCATTTTTTTCCTAGTACATATCAGGCAGAATTGTCATGTGTCTATTTTCAGACTTAAAACTCTGGCTGACATATGAAGTAGTTAACGTTTGGTCTGTAAGATAGGCACACTGTTGTCTAAGAACAGGAAAATTACTTCAAGAACACTTAAGGCCAGACAGGTACTGCTATATTATTATCCAACTTACTTGATCCAGCTTATTTTATGGTTTTCAGCCTCAATTCAACAGCAGAGAATTATTGCTCTAAAAACTTAAGGATCAATATTCTCCAATTGTAATCAAAACCTTTTAGTTACAAAAGAACCACTTTGTGTTGAAGTCACTGGGAAAGTATAGTCCGTATGAGAATCAAGAAATACTTCCTTCTCCCACAAATAACAGTAAAAAAGAGGAGAATAATTTGTGTTTAGGGAAACTTCAACATACTTGCTTGACAATCTGTAGCTGCTCTGTTAACTGTTTCTCTGAATTCATGGATTCAGATAATTTCTCCTGTTAAAAAAAGAAATCATTAATAATCAGGCCAAAAATCAGAGTTTTTATTCCTAAACCCTAATTAGCTTTTTCACAACTACAGGTAGCATGAAGCTCTATCAATGTACTGCCTTGCAGTATGTTTCTAGGCCACAATGTTAAGTCTGTTATTAAAGCTGCATAATCAGTAACACATCTATTAAGAAAGTTCTGATGGAAATAATAATCAACAGCTTTTACAGAACCTGTGACAAAGCCAAATCTTAATGTCTAAAAGGCAGTTTTTCAGAGGGTTCATTGATAACTGTTCAAATTTCTTGGGCATTTGAGGATTATTCACTGAACATTTCTGTGTAAAGGTAAGTAAAACAGGTAAGTAAAACACACATACAATACTACACCGGGACCTTTTATCTTTCTGGTTGTGAAAAAAGAAATTCAGGAGCATAGGACAACGGTCATAGCCCAAGTTATTAAGAAACAACAAATGTATTTGTGGCTTTGGGTCTTACGCATTTTGTAATGTCTGTGAAAATACGTATTAATTTTGAAAACAGATTAATCTATCCTCCAGTTCTGACTTCTCCCAGAATCATCAGCAGATGCTCAGAAACTGCAGCTCCCAGGATCACACATTTCTAAATAAAATTGCTATGCAAATCACTTCTCTAAATTCACTTTTGTTAAAAGTCTGCTTAGACTCATTTCTCTGTGTATCAGATAAAAAATACCCTAGTATTCAATATAACAAATCAAATTCACCGCCTCCAGAAACATACTGTAAGCAAACAATCTTCAAACATTAGGGCTGTTTGCTTTGCTTTTTTATGTATTCATCAAAAATAGCACATAAAACTCAAAAGAAAAATAGTAAATAACTATATACACTCAAAAAGAAATTAGCCTCTTGAGTAATTCAAAGCAAAGGGAAAATAAGTATTACCTTTAATTTAATCATTTCTTTTAAAGCATCATCTCTTTCTTTCTTAAGCCTTTCCACATCATCTTCCAAAGAATCAGAGGTTACAATCTGTACGTATTAAAATACTAAAGGTTAGAAAATGTTTTTAACTGTATCTTCCATAATCTTGAACATCTTCTCTTACAAGGTCATTAGTAAAATAAGAGGAAAATCTTCTTTTTACAATAATTCAAAGCTCTGAAAATACTCAAAATGTTTAAAAAAATTCTGCCCAACTTATCTTCCAAAAACATAAATATTTTTCCTGTTATAAAAGATTAACAATATTTTTTAAAATATCAAGATTACAACACTAACAGCCCCTGTTTTCTTCAATATTTTAATAATACATAATTTTATTTTACTCTTCCTATGCTGCAAATGCTCTTTCTTAAAGTCAACCCTAGAAGAAAGTGATTTTTACTATAACAGTTGTGGAAATCACTCGACCCAATAATTGTTTATCACTCACACAGTTAGTAGCTATACGTATTCCATTAAGAAGCCTCAGTAAATCACTGTTGTCCATACTTACAGCAAATTACAACGTAATTATGTGAATTGCTTTCTGCAAAGTAGGTTGCTATAAAAAGCTTCACAGGAACTAGGTTATCTTAAAGAACATCGCAGTATGGAGCTATTCTAAATATCTGTCCAAGATTTGGAGTAATCTTATATGTAAGAAACTCTCCAATAGCCTCCTCCCAAAATTAAACATTGTGCAGGCACATATTTTACCTGTGAATCCAGGAAGCTGGTAATTTCATTGACGCCTAGTGTTGGGGATTTTTGGCCATCATCTGTTGCATTCAATTGCATAGAGAACAGATTCTTTGAAACTTCAATGAAATCTAAAAAAACCACATTAGATTTTGCTGCTGTATTTCACAAGTTGAGTTTCGTAGCAGTATCGCTAAATACAACACACTAAAACCACAATGTAAGGCTACTCTTTCGATAAATGCAGCCTCTGCCCTCCATTAGATTTTTAAAGGAAAATATGAAAATCAGACAGAGCTCTCTAAACAGAAACATTTGGTAATGATGATAAGAATCAGAATAAAAATATTAAACAAAGATCTTAGGATAAAATATCCCTGAGTCAAGGTGTGAAGGAAAAAACAAAATATGGTGTGAAGTTCACATTCCAGTATCTTTCTGGATACTTGATTTGAAAATCCAGTGTCGTTTTGGGTGGTTAAGTACAGAAGTTATCTTTATACACTAGTGTTTAATGCTGTTTTTCTTAAACTTTATGAAAAGTGAAATTTCCATCAGTTTTAGCATCAGAACTATCATGTCTCACAGTCTGTAAGAAATATTCTTAAATAGTTAGTGTCACCTACCAAAATTGTCATAACCAGAAGCGACTCATTCCCATCAGAATTAGACTTAACTAGAAAAGAATCACAATGGTCTGCCTTTCTATATGCAATACTTGAAATGTTCTTGCTTCTCACAAACTAAAGAAGTTAAATAAGCTGTCAGTGTGGTTCCTTCAAGAAGTCTCTTTAATCATGAATACTGTCCCAGGTGATTTTTGGAACAACTAACCTATTGTCAGGTCAAAAATGTAGGAATTTGTGAGCACAAATCCCAACTTTCTCAAGGCTGCTCCTACCAGACAAATTCGTGACTTGCTTCCCAATTACTTAGTTTCAGAATTCCAAGCTCATTTTCATACAGAAGAATAAAAAAAAAGCCTCAAAGTATCATTTTATTTTCAGTAGCAACTCAACACTGACACAGAAGATATTAACGGTTATTATCTATCATCATTTCTATATTCCCACATTTCATTTTTTTCCATGGTAATTAACAAATTATTACCTCCAAAAGACACTGTTCCTTTAGAATCTTTCTGAAGTTGCTGCCTTAGGGCTTGCTGCTGTTCATCTGTGGGCTGAATCCCAAGATAATTCAATGCCTGCAAGGAGAAAACTTAATTTGGAGAAAAAAAAGAGAGGACTGGGGATAATGACTGCAGGGACAAGGGGGAGTAATTAAAGAGCTATACTTCAAAGAGACTTTGTTTCATAGTACACTCTTACTCACAACACTTTTATTCCAGAGACACTCTGTGACTTTTCCTTCTAATTGAGAGATGTTCAGATATTATTTAACCTTGAATACGGATGAGTGTAATAAGCAAGCCCCTTTGTCCTTAATAACTGCCTTAAAAATCCTGAGGGATATTCAGATTCCCAGAAGAGTTTCAGTAATTAGATTAACAAAACCAGCAATTTGCCCAATATATAAAATGAAATATCAGCTTGCAACCTAAAAGAACTATTCAAACAGAAAATTTGGTGTCTAATTCATACCTTAAACTTTGTTAGCCTGGAAATACACTCCAGATGTTTTACATGCATCATGAAGGGACAGAAAGGAAAACTCAAGACATTACAAGTATTTACCCTTTCCAGCTTTTCTGCTTTGAGACGAACAGTAGTGTTCCTTCCTTGCAGCTCATGATCATTCTGGCTGGGGGCTGTAACTAAGCAGAAAATAATTAACATTAAATAATTATATAGTTGTAACTATTCCTTTGAAAGATTTGTTCTGAAGATCTGCTTATCAGAAGGATGGCAGCTAAATGCCCATTTGCCACAAATAAATGTTAATATTTAGATTGACTTTTTTCTTAAAGGACATAATTGTAACAAACAAAAATTTTGAGTATCAATCACTTAAAACTAGTTTTCCCCATCAAAAAGTGACAAGCAGCAAATTAGCAGAAAGAAACCAGAATAACTTTGACTGATCCATCAAGCATATGGCTTATACTTGTGGTATTTTCTCTTCTCTCAGAGATACACAGTTACTCTGGAAACAGAAGGGGAAACACACTTGTGAATTCTGAGAAAGACCTTCAAGACACCCCCTTGGCATAACCAACAGCTCCCAAAAGCGGATCTAGTGATCTGGAAAACACTGTGGAAAGAGAGGGAATGACCTATTGCCAACTAAGGGCTGTAGCTTAGACTGAATTCCAGTACTTTTTTTCCTGGGAAGGAGCTCTTTTTACAAAAAATATCATTCATTAAGCCATCATCCATCATCCCCCTCTTCTCCAGTCCTTACAGACTGCATAGCTTCAGCTAGTTGCATTAACAAGTCATGGTGCATCTATTTTATTTCCAACATACTCAAATGATTAAGCTGAAGAAAGGAAAAGAAGTTAGCAGCACCAAACAGGTCATGTGCAAGATTTCAGAGTAACTGACTTCTTTGTGTGTGTGTGCCACAGATTGGTCATGTTTCAAACACATCTATGGATACAACACGAGAAGCAGCAACCTTTGGAAGCTTCTGATCGCAGACAGTAGGCAAGAGGAGCAGTTAACTATCAATTTCCTTAGATTTTAAATGTGTGTAAATAGAACAAGTTCATTGACTTGTTTTTTTTTCAGAAGAAAATGGAATACGCGTTTTGATTCATTATTTATAAATATAACATGTATCTTAATTATTTTGTTAATGAATTATAGTGGTACTGAAAACAAAACCAGCATTTGAGAAAACTGAAGGCTCTTGCAGGTTGAGATTCTCTTTAAAGGAACAGAAGGAATCTCATAGAATTTTTTTCCCACTTTCACAGCTATCTGTTTCCAAGCTCAAAGTGATTTACATTCTCCTTCTTTGCCAAAAGCATAAACCAAAACATCTTGAAAATCTCTGACACTAACACCTCTCACATGCTATATTAAATTCTGAAGACAGTGGGCTAGAACCTCAGCTGAATTGGCACACGTCCTTTCAGCTCAGAATGAAACAGCCTTGTGTTTGAGTTTGGGCAAGAATTTCTCAAAACTATGCTGATTTTTCTTACAGCACTAAGAAAAAAAATCATCTAAGAGCTACTTTGATTTTTCAAGGTTATCTTTGAAACTTTATCCTTGAAAAAGGGCAGCAGGAGAGAGCACATAAGGATGTGCTGTTCAGTAAGACTAAAACTTAAAACGACAAGAAACAGTACAAACAGGAGCTGCAGTGCTTTCCACTCTACCAGCTAAGCTCTTCAGATATGTTAAAGAACTGTGGCCTTCTTGGTCTTTTTAAGCAACAATGATGTTCCTGTGTCTTACGCTATATTAACCCAGAGTCTCATATTCTGAATACATTAAAAAAATAGCCTATGTCTTGTTCCTCTGATTTAGTTGTGGTGTTTTTTATGATCAATGTGAAATAAATGTGTGATCATTAAACTCTGGATGGATCCAACACTACAACCTTTCCAGTTTTAAAAGTTCACATTGTGTCAGCTCCCCCTCCAAGGAAGGAAGTCAACTGCTCGGATGTGCAATATGGAGACAGCTTCATTTTAAATTAGGATATCTGATACGTAACATGATAAATACAGGTACAATTTAAATAACTTCTAGAATCAATCAGAACCTGTATGTTTGTCCTTCCTCTGTGTAAGGTTATGCTTACACACTACTGCCTGAAGCTAAAGAATACAGTTCAGGTCTTTATATAAAAAGAGAGAACAGAATCAGGTCTATTACTCTATCAACTGAGATTCATTATTATATCAGAGTACTGCATTTTCACTGCTTGTAAATACAACACATATTTGTTTCCCAAAGGAATTACAATTGTTCAGTGGTGTAGGGTTTTTTTAACCCACATAATCAAAGTGACTATTGTCTTTGTTTAAATGTCATGACTCTTCAATATAAATACACACATATGCATTCTATTTGTTATTAATCAAACAATTGTTAAAGAGGCCTGCAAGTTGTTATCCTTTCAGTATGCTGCCCTTATCAAAAAAGAAGAGAACAAGCAGTATACATCCCCAGAATCTCATCAAGAAAGCACAGTTTCTATGGCAACCTAATCTTTATCTATATGTGAGTCCTCATTATCTGGTTTCTACTGAGGATATTATCATTACTACTGTATAGCAAATGTGATCACTCATTTTGTTTCAGCTGTTTGTTAAAGACAATGTAAGTTGTATTTGACAGAAGCTGCTAACCAACCCATTGATCTCAGTCCTTTATTTAGTACTATAAACCCAGTGCAATATTCCTTTTTTAAAGCCTACTGAGTCTCGCTCTGTACTATTTTCTCCGTGGCAGTTACTGAAGGAAAAAAGGATGGCAGTGAATTAAATCAGCCTTTACCAGTGGCAGACACATCAGTAGGATTGCTGTCTAGAGAAGTAATTGGAGACTGCTCTCCTGTCTTGACTCCAGTTTGGATCTATGAAAGAAAAAGAAAAGTCATATAGTATCATTTCTAAAGCAGATCACAAGCCAAACCAGAAATACACATTAATGTAAATGAGAGGGAGGGGAAGGAAGACTCGGAGAGAAATAGTGCTGGACAGATCAAAACAACCCTAGGAGAAAACGGAATGCATAGGGATTTCGGGAGGTGAGAAGGAATGCTGTTCAATAAAGTTAGATCAGGACCTTATCAAAACCTTAGTTTGGTTTTGAATATCTTCACAGCTTAAGATAGCATAGTCTCTCTAGCCAACCTGTTTCTACGTTTATATCTCAAACAGGAAAGAAAAATGGGCAAGAATTTTAAGTACAAATGTAAGAAAAACTGAAGATAACTTGCTTTGACCTTATGTTTTACATGGAGCATTTATTCTTTCTTGTTCAAAGACAATAGTTTAAAAACATACAAAAAATGAATAATTTTTTTTAATTGAAGTAACAGTTTTTAAATCTTACTTCTTATGGTCAACGTTATTTCTTTACATTAACAGTGAGCTCTATGAATTAAAACAGCTGTTGCTTAGCCAAAAGAAAGGGAATAAACTAGAACCCTGATTTTCAAGTAAAAAAAATCACGGAGGAAGTGTAACTTGTGAGCTCATATTGTACTCATGTATGTGAAGTGATCAGAGAGTAGTTTATCTCTGAAATACGTAACAATATGCACATCTAATTCTGAAATTTTACTCCTCCAAAGTGAAGAGAACTTTGCATCTAAGAACACAGTTGATGCTTATTTTATTTGATTTGTTTTCTTACCACAAGTCAATTAATACTCTTAATCCTCTCATCAGTGTTTTACTCTACTGTTACACAACATGTTTTCTGGAAAAGTCTCGATGACTGCCAGGAAAAAATAGCCAGTCATTTTTTTACTAGGATGGAAATTGAGTTAAAACAACCTTATATTGAAATTCCAGAGAAATTAGGAAAAACAACAATTTACTCACTTTATACTAAGAGGAGTAGAACGTATACTCACTGCATTTGGAATGAACATTGAAACAAGCTTCCCATTAGGAGATGCAAGAGAATTAAGTAGTGCAGGCTGTTGGTCTCCATATGCTGTAGAAGATGTCAAGAGGCTGGAAGGACGCTGCAGACTTTCTGAATAACTGGGAATATTTTTTTGCCTAATAAAAGCTATCTCCGAAAAGCTTTCAGACCTGAAATTAAAATTAAGAAAGTTTCAACACACTGTACATATCCTGTTGCTAAGATTCTACATTACTCTTGCAAAAATCATGTTTTCCCAAACACCATGTACGCTTTAAGTATTTTTCTAAAAGGATGTTTTATTCCTCATCATTAAAAAGGCAAATTCTGTGGGTTTGGATTTTGTTTTTTCTTTTGAAAGGAAAAATTTGCAAATAGTTCTGGTGTTCTCAACATACAAAGGACACGGAACTGTTGGAACAAGTCCAGAGAAGGCCACGAAGATGATCAGGGGCTGGAGCATCTCCTGTATGAAGACAGGCTGAGAAAGTTGGGGCTGTTCAGCCTGGAGAAGAGAAGGCTGCGTGGAGA
>JBCJKH010016223.1:22615-40374 GCA_039877255.1 Loriculus beryllinus
ATTAGGGACTGTAGTGACAGGACAAGGGGTAATGGGTTAAAACTTAAACAGGGGAGGTTTAGATTGGATATAAGAAATTCTTTACTGTGAGGGTGGTGAGGCACTGGAATGGGCTCCTCAGGGCAGTTGTGAATGCTCCATTCCTGGCGGTGTTCGCGGCAAGGCTGGACAGAGCCTTGGGTGCCATGGTTTAGTGTGAGGAATCCCTGCCCATAGCAGGGGGGTTGGAACTGGATGATCTTAAGGTCCTTTCCAACCCTAACTATTCTATGAGTCTATGGAAGTGTCACAATAGCACAGGTCTAAAAGACACATTTCTGTCTTTTTCCAGGAAATAATATTGCAATTGAATAGTGTAAAAAATTAATATCCGTTGCGTTACCTTCAAGTACACATGAGAAGATATTTCACATTAATCTGATCATAAATGTCAAACAATAACCAATTCGGTGAGCTGATTTAAAGGGCTACTAGATACCTCAACTTTGTTCTGTTGATTATACTTTTTGCCTCTTCATAGGAGACACCAATCATTGACTCTTTGTTTATGGATACAAGTTGATCTCCAGGCTTCAATCGTCCATCCTAACATAACAAATAAAAAAAACAAACCCACAACATTTCTATTAACTGCTAACACTATAGAAAGAACTGCATAATCACAGCACTTTAACATATTCCCCTGGATCAGTTAAGACAAAAACTATCAAGAACAGCTATACGTTTTGCCTGCCAATCTTCCAGAAATAAACAAATCAAATGATCATCTAATCACCATGACAGCAGTCATTAGGTAAGTTCATCAGACAGAATGGATCTCAGGTATTGTGTAAAGAAGAAATCTGGACCCAGACGCGTGTTTCTGTTAAACAAACCAACCACAGATAGTAATTTTTCCAGCACAGTGTACCAACCCATCTGACTACAGGAATGTTCTTTACTAATTCATTCAGTTGTGAGCTGGATTAATTTGTATTTCAAACCCAAATGTTCCTGGCTAAATATGGGACACTTCAGGCACTTACTAGCCATATTTATCTTGATGAGAAAACAGATTAGTCTATTAGAAATTCACCAGTCAAAAATGCAACAGAAATAATATTAACTTTGTGCTTCTGTTGAATTCATTGCAAACATCTTACAACACAGTAACATATCACATTTCTCTCTTGGAGACTGTAAGACAAGACTTCAAGCATGTGAGGCTAGATTTCTCACTATGATAAAGCCTTCTTTCCTCACATTTTAAAAGAAGCATCAATAACTTCACCGAAAATTCATGTAACTCACCTATGGTTAGAGTTAGTTGGGACATTTGTCTAATACACATCAAATTACAAATAACATGTCTGTGTTCTTCAGCTCCTAACAAATTGACCACAGAATCAATCTGACCATATGATACAAACTGCGCACAGAAGACATAAGTAAAACACCTTTCCAAAACCAGTATAATTTTACATATTTAATGCCCACATAGCACGATTTTAACTGTGTCATTTCAAACCTATGGTAGCACTTTACTACTTTTTTTTGCCACTGAGTGTTTTTAAGAAAATGTTGTAGATCTTTTCTTTCACTTGCCTCCAGCCTATTAAAATATATCCATTTCAATGCTGCCCTCATGTGGCACACATTTAAACTATGCCTGCTACTTGGGTTTCTCAAACAGGATAACCTGGATTGGAAAATTACCTCTACTCCTGCTAATAGTAGAACCTACTGCAAATTAATGTCTCAGTCAGATTATTATTAGGCTTTAAATTACATGCTTACAATGAGAAAAAATGTTCTGGAAACCATAATGAAATAGGAGAAAAGAAGAATGATCACCATTTATCTACTGAAAGTCTGAAGAAACTGCATTTCTTCCTTCCATTTTGGCATTTTAGGATTAGTCTTCATCTACACAAATGCGGTCACAAATAGTTATAGACTTTTAGGGCAAAACTTATTGCCTGTGAAATTAACTTGCACCTTCTTGCTTGGCAAGAGGCAAATGCTGGTTATCTACAAATCAAATAACCGTAATAACTCCGGATGCAAAAGGAGATGCTCGGATAAACATTTGTATGTGCTTGAAACAAACAACTATTTGTTCATCAAAACTGACAATCCCTCCTGATTTACATATTGCATTTGTCATAAATGAAAAGTAACCAGGACTGATTCATACATTTTATTAGTCTGTCCTATTTTTCTCCTGCTTTGCCTACACAAAGTATTTTAAACTGCAAGGATCCAGCTAAATGAAGTCTAAGGGAAAAGTAAGTTTTTGAATACCAAAAAACAAGAGAAGAGATGCAGTCTGTAGCTTTGCACTATCCTTGCTGATTTACTTTGCATCATGCAACCTCTTATAGAAGTTGGTTTCTTACTTTCTCATATGTAAACTGGTGAATAAGATCTTTGTTTATCCCAAATGAACTCATGAATAATTGTCATGGCCATGTAATCATGATACAGTGTAATGAGATAACTCTGTTTAAATAGAAAGCAAAGAGCAACATAAATTTTGTATTTAACATATATCTGCATAAATAAAACCCACTGAAGTAGGTACTAAATGAAGGCAAAAATACAGACGACTGAAGGGGAGGGAGGGAAAAAGGCCTTTACCTTGTGACAATCACCACCGGGGATAATTTCTTGAATATATACCAAAGGCCCTTCATTTCTGTTAATTCCTCCTACAATATTCAAACCTAGGCTTGTTCTTTTGCAAACAGAGATCATCTGAAATGCACTATCGCTACAAAGAGAAAGAAAAGTAGAATTACTTCACAGAACCACATACTCAATAGAGACTCAAGTGATGTAGAATCTTTATCTTATGGATTTCACAAATACGTATTACAGCAACTAATACAAATAGTGGACATAATCTCCATGTTCGAACATTGCTCTGCCTCTTTACTACAAAATCAATAGCCACAATTCTGGCAGTTACAGGAAGAATTAATAAGTTATTTTACAAGGCTAAAAGCTCTTCTCTACCGTATATATCGAAGGCTTATGGGACTACCTGGGTGCACACACACCAGCAGAATCAATTCATTAGAAGTCAAAAGTCAACCTGATTAATCTACTTCTAAAGCAATAAAAAAATGAGAATAACTTATGAAAACTGAAATTTTGCAGTATCAATGGTATTGCAAATTATTGGATTTAAGAAATCAATAAATACAACTGAATACTTAGTGCTCAACCCAAACATTTCCTGACCAGCCAAATACACATTTTCTACAGCTCACATAAGACAGTTGGGTTTGGAGATTACTTTGCAAGCTTTGGGAATGGTGCTGGGCCACAATTATTCCTGCTGCTGATGGTGACATTATCCTTCGGATGCAACTGAGGGCTCTGTGACCTTGAGGATGACCCAGAAGAGGGGCTGTCATTAGATTTTGCTTAAAAGAAGAAGAAATAATAATTAAAAAAAAATTAAAGCACACATTTGGAAAAAAAACCAAAATTTCAACTCATGGAAGGAAGCTCAGTAGGACTATTTTTATATTAGGAAACACAAACTATAAGCAATCAGACAACCAAGAGACAGATTGAGTCTAAACAATGTAAGAATTGTGAATAACCCAGGGTTAACTTTTCAAAACATAGCACCTGACAGGTTTTTGAAACTGGTTGCAAAAGCAATTAAATAAATCTGAATTGTCTTTCCTAAAGAACAATCTCTCATGCCATATATATATATTTATGTGTTGAAACTCATGCTATATAAAGGCATCCTAATTAGGCAACAATTCCACAAGAATTAGAATTCATGGTATTGTAGCTCAAATTTTTATTAGTACTTTGAAATGTACAAACATCAAATACATTTCAGGCTGTTCATTAATTAAACTTGCTGAAAGTAGGCAGTAGTATATTTATTTTAAAAGTTGAGGAAACTGACACTCAAACCCTACAAGGTGCATCCTTAGAGTACAAACTAAATGTTAATGGCTAAACAAACGTGTGTGTTTTGCCTGATTTGCAGTCACTTCCTTCAGTATATCCTCCCCATCAAATGAAAGAGTTTTAAGTGCAGGTTTCTACTCCAGTGAAGCAGGACTACTGTCCTACAGGATTATGTCAGGTTAGAAAGCAATCGCTCACCAGATAATGGTTGTGTTGGAGAACTTCTGGCCGAGTTGATGTCACAGTGAGAGCCGTACTTATCCATCAGGTCATGAAATTCTTTCCTGTGGCAATAAAATGATGTGCTGCAGGTTTAAATGCACCCTCTGAAACCTGCTACTGTTTCTACTGACAGTTACCCTTCCTCAGAGAAGGCAGCTCAACCTCAAGTGAAAGAGAAAGCCCTATCGAATATTCAGAAGAGGCAAGGAAAAGTTGTTGTAATACAGAAGGCTAAGGGTGGAATAGCAACAGACTGTGAATGAAATGGACTATTGGTAGAAAAGACTGATTATTACCCCGGATTTCAAATCTTCTAAAACTTCTACTTCAAATCAACAACAGATAATAGGACTGTGATATAGTGAGGTCCAAACCAAGTTATTACCATCAGAAGCAATCACATAATATACCTATAGCATATGAATACATTTAAAGAATGCTTTTAGTTTAACTACATTAAACAAGAACCCAGCAGAGGCTGGCAAGCGAAGATGTGGCACCTCAAAAAAAAAGAAAGAAGATAGAAAATATCATTAGTTATTCAAGAATGAGTAAAACAGATGCAAATTTTTAACTTCTCTTTAGCTTTCTCAGGAATACAGTATGAGATAGATCTCATTACATATTAAATACTGTGCACGCCTGAGCTTTGCTTATCTTTTTCATTATGAAACCTGTTTTTACATCCCCAACTGATGAAATAAAGGGAAATTCTTGGTTAGAGGCACTGTTGAAAAAACAGTAATAAAGAACAAAAGGGGAAGTTCTTTGCTGAAACCTATCATATTGTAACAAATGCGCAAGACAAGATGTGCATCCTGTACCACATGTATTGAAGAGAAAACAAATCCTCTTGGTTAATCTGGGTGCAGCCTAATTTAGAGAAGTTTATAATCTGAGCTATGATTACCTCAGTGATAATAGATTGGAAAAAAAAGATATAATAAAGAATGATGTGAGCCAGAAACATCAGCAAATTAATACTGTAGAATTTGAGAGAGAACATAAATTAACTGATTTCTGGGAACATAATTCCTAAGTAATTCCAGTGACTGCAGAGGGTTGCTCATATCTGCTGGATGCATTAAAGACAAAATTTATTAAACTAATGCCAGAGGCAGGGAATAGCCATAAACGCAGCTGAGTGTAAATCAAACAAGCTTTTAGCACAGGATTTGCAGTCACAAGAAATTAATCCACAGGTGCCTGAGTGAGGACTGAGTATAATGACATCTTCTGCACAGGCCATTGGGCACACACCAGAACAGGAAAAGGACTGAGAGATTTGAATTATTCAAGGACTTTGGAGGAACTAGGTCAGTATGCTTGAGATAAAAGCAGATTAAGAGTGGACCTCACATATATCTAGGCAGTCTGAAAAAAAAAGGAGAGGTCAGAGGTTACAGAGGGACTTAAATGTCTGGCAAATACAAAATATTCAGACAAAGAAAGAGGAAGCTTAAATTGGGCAAAAGGCTAAAGGAATTTAGAGAAAATTCCTTTTTGGAGAGATTATTCTGTAAATGGAACATCCCAGGAGAGGCAAATAACAGCAGGTACTCTTGCAAAGATTATCAAATGTGGTTACATAACAGCCATCTCCCCCAGAGATTTGAGGGGATAGAGACCTGGATCCTGCCATTTCCGACGATTTGCTGCCAATATTGCTTTATGTGCTTAACTTTAAAGGGCAAGATTAGAGCAATATTTAACATAAATGTCCTTACAATGGATGTATTTTAGACTACCTACTGCACTGAGCAGTTTAACCTACTTACCCCAGCTAATTCAAAGGCTCATGAATGACTAAAAAGGAAACTTCTGGGGTGAAACAATGCCTAAATCTGTCTTTTTTCAGGAGGCAAGACCAGCTTAAACCACGCAGTCTTGTGGCACTGTAGGTCTAATGGATTCCTCGATTGTTTGTGAGAAGTATAAAATAAAATTATCACAGCAAATGATTTTTAATGGCATTAGCCAGTAATATAACATTTCAATCCTCTTCATTAAACTGAAATTGGCCTGAGCTTGCTACTTTAATTGATGCAAATGGTCTCAGAATGAATTGGTATCAAAACCTAACACAGAAAAATGTGACATGTGGTGCAATTTTGTGATTAAACTAATCTGAAAGAAAAACACATGCAAGCCCACTCCCCCCCCCCTTAGATGTAGCTATGGCTTTTCATTAACTCTGAGGTTAAAGCAATGTTTCATCTTTTCTTACTTTGCTTCTTCATCTCTAGCAACCAGCAGAGACATGTGGTTAGATGCTGATGCTGTTCGCAAGATGTCAACAGCCCTAGAAGGAGGGAAAAAGCCAAATAAATAAACCAGGGTGCTAGCAAGAAGTACATGGTGGGTAATGCTCAAAGAGCAGGAGAATGGACAAACTGTTAGTGCAGTTCTCACTTTCACTGCCAGAAACAGAGAGAAATGCTTGCCAGCAGTATAACCCAAATGAAGCACTGGAGAACTGTGGTGAATCTATGCCAGGAATAAACTGGGATTGCCCTGCCTTCCCCTTCCCTTTTGTTCCCATCTCTCCTTGGCCCATCTCACTGCCTTCCTGGAATTCCTTCTGGATTGACAGCCTGCACCAGAGAACATCTGCTCAGGTACTTCTCTCAGCAAGAGTTATTGTAATTTCTCTTTGAATTTTTTATCTATGTCTTCAGCCGAGCTGTGCTGATTCCTGGTGATCCAGCTACAGAAACCATCCAACATGTTCTACAGGTTTTCCAGAACAGTTTCTCCTTCATCACTAACAGTGATACTGGCTGCATCAGTCACATTCACCAGTACTGAACCAACAGATAGTTACACAAATATTTTAACAGCTTAATATATTTTTATGCTATTTTCACATACATTCTGTAATTTATGTCATTAAGAAACTATTTTATTCTGTCATTATAAAAGCTTTTAAAACAACTCCAAGGTAGTTTTGCTGAATTAGATTTATAGGATAAATTAATTGCTAGTTGAACCCCAAGGAACTCAGTGTGCTCTATGAAATCAGTGGTCAATAATGGCCAAAAAATTCCACATATAATATTCCAAGATCCAATAAACATTTAGTAATCAGAACAGACATACCTTTCATTGGTTACTCCAATTAAGTTTTCACCATTGACATCCAAAATCAGGTCGCCAGTGAGCAAACGGCCTTGTAACGAAATCAACAGTAATGCATGAATCAATAGGAAAATGGTCAACGTATTATATTACAGTAATAAAACAGAGACCTTCCTTTCAATTTTATGTGATCTAATGCAATAAATAACGCCACATTTACTGTACAATGTACAATCTTATTACTTATAGCAGATCAGGTTCTGATCCTAATTAATCTAGGTTACTGTGATAAGACTAATAACTAGCAATCATTTGTACTAATCACAGCATAGCCACTGAAAATGAATGTTATTTAGCTCTGCACTATTTACACTTGTGGGACTAGAATTTATATTTCACGGCTTAACATAGACATAAGTAACCACATATGAATGCATCAACATTTTATACATCCATAAAGATATCCACAAGATGCTTTTAGAACCAATTTTATTTTTAACCTTCCGTAAATCTTAAGTTTAGGAACAATCACTTTTGAAGTAGATATAGATTACTCTAAATGATCATTGTGCACAAGGCCAGCTGGAATCTCAAAACCCCCATATAGAGACCTACGACAGAAGTACAGTCTATACTAACAACTTTATTACTGCAAACTCTGCCTAGTGTAATTTCTAGTGAACATCTTAACCACCATTAAAAAAATAAATAACCAGAACTTATTAAAAATCACTAGTTTTATGAAGGAAACACTACTCTTATCCTTTAGGAATTAAAAGGCCAGAATCTCAATGCTCATTTAGCAGTGCTGAGATTGCCAACTGCTTTCACACCAGCCAACTCGAGATCTGAACACATTTTCAAGAACTGACAGTATTAAAATCTTTTCCCATGAAGGGTCTAAATTTTGTTTCTCCATTTTAAAGTAAGCCAAAGCACCATGAACTCGACTAAATCATACTTTAAATACTTTTATCCACGAAGTAAAACAAAGATGACTTCTTTTGACAGCTTTTTATATGCATTACAATATATGTAATAAAACCTTTAAAATTACTTACTATCTACAGCAGCAACTCCTCCAGGTAGAATTCTCTTTATGAAAATCCCATAATCTTCTGCTGTTTGTGCCCTATAACCTCCAATAATTTTAACTCCTGCAGAAGGAACAAATGAAACAAGAAAGAAACTGGTTATTCCACCTACTGTCCTGAATGGATTACAGTCAAATCCATAAAAGCCAGAAAAATGAAATTTCTACTAATGACACTGTGAAACGGCAAACCTCACCAGGTGCTTTTATATTTGGTTTACTCTGAATCAAGAGAACGTGGAATGTGATTACCTAATCCATTTTGACAGTCAGAAAAAGAAATGCGGTGCACAGCTCGATTGATTCCATGAGGGCCCATAATAGTCCTAAGGAATAAAATAAAACCCATTAAATCCCTCTGCAGCATCCCTTCTTTCCCCAGTGAAAAATCAATCTCCTCACAGCTAATATTAAATGGCAAGGTAAAACGAAGTATATGTAGTTTAATTCCTCTTCCCCCAAAGCATTTCAGGCTGAATTATGAATTCCACTTTCTTTATAATAAAAGGATTATAATTACACAGAAACAAAATCCCACAATCTGAATCAGCTTAGCCTTTGGGCAAAAACCTCGTATCATAACGTCTTAGATCAGGTAATGAATATTAAACCAAAACCACAGTGAGGACAGTATATACAAAAAATGTTTTCTAAGATATCTAACACAGAATTTTGAGGTGAAATTGTCTAAAGGCAGACAAGTATTCTGGAGGTAGTTGATACTGCTGAAGAATTAAGGAAGGATTAAGAGTTTTGAAGCCTACACTTACAGTTCCATCAGAGACACCATCAGCATCAGCTCTGAGAATGCAAAGAGTCAAGAATTCCTATAAATCCAGGTTACCCATTGCCAGTTTTTATTTTAATGTAGATGAATTATCATTAAAAATCCAAGTGTATTTTTTATCCAGCTCCTTTGTCCTCTCACTTTGGAGAAGTTTCACCAGATCCCTTCCAGAAAAAAAGCAGAAGCACCACTTAGGTTTTTCTGCTTTGACCTACATATTGGTCTGTATTAGATGGGGAGTTGCATTTTCTAGAGCATAATGTCGAAGTGAAATGGAACAACTAGAAATCATTAGCAGAGGGAAAAGAAGATCAAAGTGGAGGACATAGTGACCCAAATCCTCCCATGCTACCAAATCCAGCACACAGCCTGAACTCCATGCCTGAAACTGGGGATTTCTGCTAACCCACAGTATGTGCCATTAAACAGTGCCATGCCAGAGGGAAGACAGAATTCCAGAAGGCCCAAATGTTCCTAAATTCTAGCACCAGGCAGGAGATCCAGCTTCTGAACAACATATCTGATTTTTTCTGGCTTTGTGTAAGACAATGGGATGAGATCTTTATGAAGGGATAAGCACTTGCTCTGAAAAGCAAGAATTTGTTCCACAACCTCTAATTCCCAAGTATTTGCAAAATTAGCCCTTCCTTTAGAAACACTGGCTGTAAGAATGGATCTAGTAATTCATCCTTGGAAACATAGAAACAGGAAGCCTGTACTTCAAACACCAACCTTCACTGAAGTATCTCTTGAAGTGTCTGTTTCACAGGCTAAAAAGAACTGATGAAATTCAGTTAGGGTATTTGGGCACTGACAAGACTGCACATGACCTTGCCCCTATGTGACAGACATAAAGTACACTTTCTAAGGCTAAAAGTGAATCAAACTGCTTTTACTTAATCACAGTCTGAAAGGAATAAATCCTTAAATCTGCTATTTCTCTAATAGAACTTCGTTGATATGATTACTCCTACAACATCAGAGTATTTTGAATTACTGCCTAGTATTGTCACTTCAATTATCCCATGTATTTAAATTGTTTTGAAACTAAAAGGCAACATACTAGTCATGCCTTTACAAGTCTATCCTGATTTGTATCCACCTTTGAAAACTTAAACAAGGTACAATGATCTCGAAAATAGACAATTATTCTGGTTTTCTCTGTCTTGCCTTTCACTACTCCTATTCTGTTTCTGGCTCTGCCATCCTTTCAGCAGTTCTCACACAGTGGCTTTTAGTACAATACAAAAGCAAGAACAAATGTTATTTCAACCTCACATAGAAGTTTACTTCAGTAAAGCCTGAAAAGATCAAATCTCAGACTTTAAAGTTCAGAGTTCACCAGGAATCACAGAACCTACCTATATGCAACCATGCACCATGATTGTATAAATATGATCTAATCTAGGCACAGAACACTTAAGAAAGGAACCACATTTCTAGAAGTAACAGCCAGTACTTTCAAAAGATACATCATAACCACTGACAAAGAGGATAAAGAGGACATACAAACTACTAATTCACAATGGAGAGGAATAAGATATCTCTGAAACAGTGAAATTGTCGTGATTTTGCCACTTAGAATTAAAAAGAACTGACACTTTGACCTTTACAAAACATTCAGTTTGTATTTATGCTTTAAAGATTAAATCCCCTCAATACATGTGGTTTAAAGTAACTTTATCACATAAAAAACAAGGATCTTCAAGTGCCCCAAATTTGTTTAGCATATTGCCTCTTGCTGACTTCTGGTGTTAGTTTTTAATCCCATATAATGTAAGAAATGGATCTTCAAATTAAACAATCAGATGTCATGGCTCATTCCTTGAGAACTCGTGCAAAACCACTTGTAAGCAAGGATTGAGCACACAGAAAATGTGAGACAACACATCAAACAAACAAGCAAGATTGCACAAAATTTAACTGGGTAACACTAAAATATACTAAACTCAATGCTCTGACAGATGCAATGCTGATAGACCAGGCTAGTATCATTTTGTGTAGATGGTCTATTAAAGGCAATTCAAATGAAACCTTTTATACTGTTTTCTATTAGATTCTAGCAGCATACACAAGGAAGTCCACAGCTTTGTTTCCTTTCTTCTAGAGTCTTAGCAGAATAAACAGCTGTGCACATTCTTCTGATGTGTATTTCAATTTATTAGTCATTTTTGTGTACAGACAAAATATTTACCTAGGTTTATCAATGGACGAATAACATTCTTCCCTCACAAAATAAGTATTATTTGACACAAAAATCTAAATTATAAACTCCATCTGCTAATGAAAAGAAGCTGAGAAAATCACAGCTTTTAAATTATTTTTACTGTACTTTCCCCAATTACAGACTAGAAAATGCCATCAGAACCTAATGGTTAAGCATACCAGTATAAGAGAGAAAGACCATCAAAACGCTCTGGTTCATCTTCATCTCCTGGTGAGAGCAAAGACATTCTTCAGCACAGCAGCAAAGGCAGTGACAAAGAAACCAAAATACACCCGAGGTTTCCAATTCAGCCGGATACAGGGTACGCGCAGGACAACTTCTGCTACTAAAGAAAACCCCAAACAGACAGAGCTCGAGACGAGTGTCTCTGCCTACTTAATCTGCTCTGAAACCCTCTGCGTCACATGGACTAATTCACCTATCAAGGTAATGTTTACTTTTTCTCTCTTTCAAATGGAAATGTATAGCAATTTTAAACACTGATAAATGCAAAGGAGAGAAAATTGACTTGCACTTGGTACAGCTGTGATTAGAGAGTCTTCATCCAGCAGCTGAAAGCAAATGCAGTAATTAAAGCAAACTTATTTTCTCATGTGCTCCCAATAGTTCATTTAGACACTCCCTCCAAACAAGGTCAAAAGCAGTAACTCATGACCTTTCTAAAGCAATCTTCCTAGCAGACTGGATTATGTACATCCACACACAAAAGGGAAAGCCAGCAAAGCAGACAGACTGAAAGTATTAATGAAACAAATGCCATCATGCTATTACTTTATATTCTCAATCACAGCACTGACTTGTGGCACGCTTTAATCTGATTTCATAGAATCATATACAACAGTCAAAAGATAGCACAGAACTTTTATATTTTCTCTAGAAATGGAAGCTTATACATGGCATTGGTGGACTTTTTTTGTGAAATCAAATAAAAATGGTGAATTTATATCATTACACTGAGCATAATCCAGGTGAAAAAAATATATACCACTGTTCCCAGAGGTAAGACTTCTGATCTGAGGCTGGGTCCTTCAGGAGATCTGAGCATTTGACATCAGCTCTGTTAACTGCTATTTCCTTCCATGCTTGCACCAGAACATGCACTCCCATTACTCCCCCTCTTTCAAAGATCTTACAGAGAGTGCAGTTTAAAAAGAAAGCCAAACGTTCCATCTTCACTGAGTTTCAGTAGAAAGGGAGTAACCCTGTGATGAGACAGCATCTGTCAGCGTCTGGAGCTGCACAGCAGGACAGCTCAGCTATGCCAGGAATGCACACGCTGAGGCACCTTCTGTTGTAGTGACTGTGGTTTCGTTCTGAGGAAGGATCTGTTCACCTGTAGGTGATGTGCTGTTAGTGTTCAAATATACAGAGGCCAGTCCGCTCTGCCCAAGGTAAAGAAGGGTGAAGTGACCCACCACAGATGAAGGAGCACAGCAGCAGTGGAAGTGGGGAACATGAAGCAGCCTCCCCAGTTCCCAGAGTGTATATTGCTCCACTGGCACCATTTGGGCTGCTCACATCCATTCAATGAAGAAAACTTGACCCTTTGTAGTCTTTTTTCCATCAGCTTAACTCTGCTGGCATCACAGTCTGATATGAAAGAAAAGCTACCGATATTCCAAGGATCATGATCAATTAGATGCGCTGTAGGCCAGGTTACAGAACATAAAACACCAACAGCCTTTTTCCAACAAAACTGTCTTGGCAGCAGAGGAATTCAATCAGTGGTACCAGCATGAGGAACGTTTGTCAAAACAAATCACTCAGACCAATACAACTTGTTCCCAGAGATGCGCTTTCTGCAACAGAAACACACCCACCACCCACCTTCCATTAAAAGTACAGCTCCAGGCTGTGCTTTTCCATTATTAAGAAGCAAAAACTTAATTTTATTAGACCAGACATGACACACTTCCAAACAATTTAAACACATATAAACTAGTACTAAGCTTATTGCTCCCAGCCCTTTTTATTAGAGTTATTATCAGTAACATATCACTTGTTGAAACAATTGCTCCTCCATCACTCCTTCAATGTAAACGATACATCCTGAACTCATCCCCAAAGCTTCAATCCCTCTTTACCTGAAAATTCTGCTGCTGTGCTGCTTTTATCATTTCTAAAGATCTCATATAGAAAAATGGTACTATCGCTTCTCTTCAACAGCATACCCAGGGGAATACAAATTACTTCTTCCTTCCAGAGAGATCTAGGAATACTGTAACAACTTCAAACTCCATAAAATCTAGTGTCAAACTAAAAGACTAAGTTTTCAAGAGACATAATTTGTTACTTTATGCAGCAAACAAACTGGGTTCTGTTCTCAAACAGCCAGTAAACTATTCTATTCTGGCAACACTATTATGACTTGCCTTTCCCAAAGAAAGTTTTGTAATGCTTTAGCAACTGAGACAGATTACAGGAGAATTAAGCACATGACAAAAAGATGTGCAGAATCTTCAGAGCCACGATTCACAAGATCTTTGTGTTATAAATAAAACAAAGGCCTGTTACAAAATCCTGTACAAGTCAACCATACCTTTCAGGTCCATTAACTCTAAACGGGTTATGGTACTAAGGATGACAGCCAAGAGAACGCTGTATCATACGGTGTGAGCAAACACTGCTGATCTATCCAAACCCACCAATTATGCAAAATACATTTTGCTGATTAGGTCATAAAGATTAAAAGAAAACACATGTCATTACATGGCAATTGTTAAACATGAAAAAAGGCTAGAGCAACATTGCAATTGCAGGGAAGCATGAATAGTTTGGGGCTAACCCCTTGTGTAAAATAGAAGGGTACTATTTAAAGTTTAGGTAAACCTCAATTAACATATAACCATGTGCATTCTTGAAGCATTGTGCATTGATACTGTCTCCCAGAAAATAAATAGGTATAGAAAATTATAGTCTTCCAGCACCATGCAGCTGAAGTGCAGTTATATGCACCTTTCATGCATCTCTTACACTGGAATTCAGTGCTCTAGTACCTATTCATATAACGCACCTTCTACAAGCATAGCAAGGCACAGCTGTTTTGCAGAAGTATCTTTTATCACATTCCCTGCATTTCCAGCAGACAAGCAGAGCTTTTGCTTCCCAGTAAAAACCTGTTTTTAGTTAATAATGACAGTGTTGGCATGGTTAGTTAGATGTTTGGGAGTTAGGATTTTAAATCACACTAAATCCAAGTCTGCCACTTCAAATCCAATCCAACTTTTAAGTGGATAATATTACAGTTTAGACAATTAATATAATTACCATTTAATATCCCATGGCACTGATAAAAACCAAGGTGGTTCCAAAGCACTACATACACAATATTAAAGCATGCAGAGTAGTCTCAAAAAGCAATGCATTTTCATACATAAGCTCTATGCAGTGTCTTGCATTACTGTAGGTGCCCTAGATGTACAAGGGAGTCATTTGCTATATACTTTACAAATATGTTTTCATAGCTGGAGAAGCATTAAGGAATTTCTATGTGGGGTTCTATCTCTACAGAACCAGTCCAAACGAAGTGCTGATTAACTTACTGTAAACCTTCAGAGCTATTTCCCCACTTTAGGTGTAAATTCACTGGTGTTGGTATTAGCTTTTCCAAGAGGTTGCTTCAGACTGTTTCAATAACAAAGCTATTTTAACAAAACAAGATCCTATTAATGAAACTGCAGATTACAACCCAGCAATGGTACCCCTGTGTGTGCATGTATGGGGATAAAAGTACTTACTTTTCATCTGTATTTGTTAGGGGGTCTGTACTGGACATCTTCTTAGGCGCACTACGTTTGTTAAAGATCAAAATGAAGGACTCTGACACAGGTAGCTCTGGCTCATAAGCAGGATAATAACTGC
The DNA here is from genome assembly GCA_039877255.1 of Loriculus beryllinus. Taxonomy (NCBI): domain Eukaryota; kingdom Metazoa; phylum Chordata; class Aves; order Psittaciformes; family Psittacidae; genus Loriculus; species Loriculus beryllinus. Next base: position 37,802 of record JBCJKH010016223.1, read on the forward strand.
TGTAAGAAAGGAGAAATCACTTCTTGAAACTTATATGGCAATGTAAGACAATTATTCTTGTTTGTTACTGACCAGCTGAAAGCAAGTGGGAAAAGAGAACTTTCATCACAAAGCACATACACTTTATCGCTGAAGAAAGGAAGCAGGTAACTCAGACTGCACTATATACTGTACCAAAACTTCTGACATCTTAACTTCCTCTTAATTTATGAGACAGGAATTAAGGTAAACCTGAACCCCATGTGATTAAAATCTAAGAAATTAAATAGCTGAGATTACAACTCCAGGATAAATCAGTGTAACCGCTAAAGACAAAACCAATCTATTTCCAGGGAAGGTTACTTGGGGAGGGACTCTTGTTTTGACCATGATCAGGTGTTTTGTGTGTCTTGTTTTCTCACTTTTTTTAACTTAATGTCTAGTGATTTGGCCTATGGAATTCTCATGTGAAATATGTCAGACATAGGCCAAAACACATGGAAAATGGGGTTACACACCACTAATGTAGCAGAAAACAGCAATTCACATTGTACTTTTATTAGTGCATATGACAGGATGACAAGAAATACAACCCTACATGTACTGAGCTACGATAATTTGAAAAATTACTGCAACAGTGCTAATGCAAAATTATCCCTTTGCATCAGTAGCAAAACTTCATGAATCCTCAAATGGCCACCAACCAGAAAAGATCATTACTCCTAAGACATGATGCAAGCAGGACAAGGAACTCTGAACAACGCACAGGCAGAAGACAGCCACAGGTGCTACTGGCACCAGTGATACACTACAACCTGGCTGAAATACTACAGCCTCCCTGGGTGCACAGTGCCAGCCTCCATAAAAACCCACTGGACAATTCCTGCTGTATTTCTGCATGAAAGAAACCAATGGTAAGTTCATTGGAATAGCACAAGTTTTCCGGCAGTAGATGTTTCATATCTCTCGCTAAAGGATCAGAAAAAACACCACCGTTTAAGTACAGAGGAGACAACACAGTATCACTTCATTCTGGGCTTTGTAATCCTCTTATTCAACACTTCTAAATGGTAAAAGAAGCGGTATCAGGACCTGCGAAGGCACTGAATGATTCACGTTACTGGAACAGGCACAGGAGAAGAGCAGCAGCGCCCTGAAGCACCAAACTCGAGCACTGCTACGGCAAAGTTTATTCTAGTGCAGGGGCCACCTGTCCCGGTGGCTGCTGTTTGCAATCGGTTTCAATCACTGCAGCGTGTCAATATTTGTGCCTAAACAGAAACAAATCCTCACACCCTGCAGAGTGAACCTGAACGGGGAAATACCGGTGTCAGCGTCCAGACAACAGCGGGAAGACGAAGGGATGGAGTCTCCCGTCGCTGTTGGCACCCCGCAGCACTGCCCGCTCACTCCCTACACACAACGCTCGGTGATGAGGCACCTGAACACGGAGACCTCACCACGGCCCGCCTCTCCCCGCCGCAGTGACCCCTCTGCAGTACCCGGGCAGGACCCGGCGCTCCCGGCCGCGCTTCGCTACTTGGCAGAGCTCTGGCGGCCCCGCAGCCGCCCGGAGGCAAACAAAGCCCGCCCGGTGCGGGGCCCGCCGGTCTGCATTGCTGCGACAGTTACCTCGATACGCAAAGTGCCGCCCGACGAGGGGGGAACAGACCGGCAGCGGCGGGGCCGCCGTTAACACTAAGCTCCGCGGGAGGGCGGCGCACGGCAGCGGGGCGGGAGCTCCCTACGCCGCGTCGGGAGCGCGCACTCACCGTCTCGCGAGAGGAGCCGCCTGCGCGCCCCCGAGCATGGGGCTGTGCGGGTGGGGCTGGGCACGGTGCGCGGCACCGCGGCTCCCCGGCGGCGGGGGCGCGCTGTGGGCGCTGGTGTTGGGCCGGGTGTCCCCGCGGCTGGAGGGGAGGGCTCGGTGCGGGCTCCGGGTGCCGGCGGGAGGGCGGGTGTCGGTCCCGTGGGGGGCCCGCGGGCTGCGGAGCTCCAACCCCTTCACCCGCAAGCAGGAGGAGGAATGGCGGCGCCGGAACCGGTCGGCGCTGGCCTATATCGCCGCCGCCGCCGTGGGCATGGTGGGCATGTCGTACGCGGCCGTGCCGCTCTACCGCCTCTACTGCCAGGTACCCGGGGCATCGCTGCCGCTCCCTGCCCGTCCCCCGGAGGGGTGCGCGGGTTTATGAGCGCTTCTCTTTCTGCCAGGCCACGGGCATGGGCGGGACGACGGGCGCTGGGCACGGCTCGGAGCAGATCGAGAGCATGCAGCCGGTGAGGGACCGGCTCATCAGGGTCACCTTCAACGCGGACGTGCACTCCAGCATGCAGTGGAACTTCAAACCGCAGCAGAGCGAGATCTTCGTGAGTGCCCTCGCCTTCCCCGAACCGCTCGCACCCGGGGTGTGAACACCTCGGGTACCACCTCCTTGGTGCTGCGCAGGCACCGGGTTTGGGAAACCACACTGGGATGCTCCTGGAGTGCTGCTGCTTCAGCACGGTGTTGGTGCGGGTTGGGAAGGTAGGGCCAGCCTCTGCTACTCGGGCAGGACTTGCTGCCTCCTGTAGTGCAGTTGAAGCTCCCCTACCAT
>JBCJKH010016227.1:0-15307 GCA_039877255.1 Loriculus beryllinus
TCCCTGCTTATGGCAGGGGGGTTGGAACTAGATGATCTTAAGGTCCTTTCCAACCCTAGCAATTCTATGATTCTATGTGGTTAAACACATACTCTTAAACTAGGGTCAAAGAGAAGTTTGTAAGGCAGCCAAGTGACTGAGAAACTAGAGTAGGAGTCAAAAGTACATCATCCATTTTCTCCCGTGAAGAGAGGCTGTTACTGCAACCCTGTTCTTGTTTGTTCCATGGGATTTCTTTAGATAAATCTGTTGTGAGCTGAATCAGGCTCACTTTATTCATATGCTTTAGTTCCCTGCATGTGAAAAAGAGACAGTGATGTTCTCTGCTTAGCTGTGAAGGATGGGTGCAGAAGTTGACAAAGACATATTCGGTTAAAGTTTTTTTAAGAGACTTGTGACCCCTTAAATTTCTGAAATTTCATTCCTGTCTCTCTTCCTCTGTTGCATGAGTTGGTGGGCATGTAATTAAATAAACAGATACGTAAAACTCTGAGGTTCTTAATAAAATGTAAATTGATAAAATATATTAAATCATGAACAAACTTCAGACATTAATCACTGAGACATTAGTGAGGAATTATTTTCCAGAAACATCCCTAAAGACTAAAGAGAAAATGCTGAACCTTACCTGTGTGGTACATACCAGAAAGATATGTTTTATCCATCGGGACACATTCTGATTTCCCGGTGAACAGCTTGCCACATTGGTTAATCAATTTGCTGACCCAAAAATCAGATATAGATCAGCATTGTCTTCACCACATCTCGATTTCAAACTTGAGACCAAACTACATATGAGTTATGTTCTTGTCTTTATCCTTTTTGACAGTCAGTGACATACAGTATATGTTCTTCCAGCATCCTATTGTTGGGGCCACAAATTGTATGGGATAGCTTTGCTGTGCCTGACAGGCAGAAATTTGATGGTGGATACAGTTAGACCAACAAACATTCTGGCACAGCCAAATTAAGAGTGTGGCCTGTCATCTGTGAGGTATCAGGAATCACATACAGTTTACACACTTCTTGCAACCTCCAAGCTCCTTTCCTCTATTAAAGCAGATCAGCATCTGCTGATTCCTGCAGATTTTAGTATTCAGTGCTATTAGACAAGCAGCTGAGACGCAGCAAGTGCCTTAAGCACAATGTCACTGTTGCCGATGACTGCCTTCTCCATCTGAAAGGGATAAATTCACTTCCTGCGCTGTAACACTCGTGTTGAGCTGTACTCAGAAATATGGCCATCTTGTGGTCACAATAGAGATCTGCTGCTATTGTCACAGGTGGTGCCTCTCTGAGGCAAAAAACATTTTAAAATTTCTCATTAAGAGTATGTACCTTGTACAAGGATATGGTTCAACAGAATTACTCCTCCTAGCTTGTCTTAAAACAACATTTATCACTGGATTCTGCTGGGACATAGAGGCCCAGATCCTTTCTTTATATAAATCTGTGTAGCACTCATTTACTCAATAGAGCTACATTAATATACACCAGCTGTGGGAGCCATTAGACTTACACCAGAACAAGAGCTTCTCTGAACTTCTGCGTTTTTTCTGTACATAAGAAAGAAGAAACTTAGGGGAGATCATAGAACTTTTTCAAGACTTTAGAAATTCAAATTTCTTTACTATTAGCTTTTCCAGTTAAAGTAAAATTTCCCCATAGACTTCAATGTAGAGGAGTATTAACAGAACTGATAGAGAAAAGGAGGAGAAATGTGCAAAAATCATAGCCGGTAGTCCTTACTCTTCTGCTTTTCTGTTTTCCTAAGAAAATTTGAAATGCCCAAAGTGCTCTAAAGATGATCAAATGTAGGGAATAGTTTACTTTTGAGGAGTGACAAAAAATTGCTAGGAGTCAGCCCCCAGAAAGAGGCATTGGATGCAAGATCACAAGTGGATCAGAAAAGGTCAGTGAAGAACGATTGTTCACTGCTTTTGAAAACACAAAATTTGGAGGAGTCCATTTAAATGTACAGTTGATGCATTCCAAACAAAGACAGCACAGAGTATTTTGCAGGATCTGTTTGTATAGCTCATGCTGCAGAAGACTCTGCATCACACAAAATTATTTTGACAAATATAAGGTTAAAAAACTACACAAAGGCTGTCAAACACCAAGATATTATCTCGACTCAGAAAGTTTCTAAGCTGCAGATTAGGTGAAATCTGGGAAGATACAGTGAGAAAACATTGTTCTTTTTTCTATTATACCATTTGTTCTTCCTTGAACACTGGATACTGAGTTAAACGGACCACAGTCTGACTGGCTGTAATGATGTTTATGATCTCATATAGCTGATGTCACATGCATTTCAGATTGTGTTGATTTAGTACTTCACAGATTTAAAGGTTTACAGGATTTGCCTCTCTGTCAGGGGTGTAACCCCCAAGGCAATGTGTCTGGAGGATGTTCTGCAGCCTGTGAACATGGGCAGTCTGAAGTCTCTCACAATGGCTAATTTGTAGAGGGTAAAAAAGACTGTCTTTCCTTCTAAAAATAGTTTAAAAAAAGCTTGCTACATATGAAAATAATGATGTAGCTCAACAGGCAGAAAGAATCTGAATCCTCAGCACCATAAAAAGGAGTCATTTCATAAAATAACTCAGATTAAGAAGTGAGGTATAAAAATAGAGCATTAATGTTTCATGAGCGAGGGACACTGCTAACAAGTACTAAATGTAGGAAAGCCAGGAAACATAAATAATAATTTCTACATCAATATTTAATCAGAAAAATTATCTTTAGTTGTTGTTTCTTCCCGCTATTTTTATTATTTGGGCTCAGTTCTGTTGATGGAATATCTGTCTGATCAAACTCTGCTGTGGTAGTGTGGTACTGATAGGCAATCTCATAATGAACAGTGGCTTGAAGGGCAAATGGGGTTAATTTTCCCTTAGTACAATGGTTTTCAAGGTGAAAGGAGGAAAATAAAGCCAGTATTTGCAGTACTTACTACTGTTTGAGGGCCGTGTATTTCATGGTCTCTTACTGTCACTCATTTTGTTTAGGAACCCAGTAGCAACCATAAAATAGTTGGAGGTTGTTTGCTTTGCTTTAGTTAGGGTTCTTTTCTCTTTTGCTGCTATTGTACTCCAGCTATTTGCCTTCTCACTTGTGAGCATCACAGCTTTTCATGGTTTTGTGCTAACAACATTATCAAGAAGAATTATGAAGCATGTTTTGAAAATACAGAAGGTCAGAGAGTAAATATTTACAAAAGTATTGCAGTAATTAGGAGACCTAACTTCCTTCAGCTTTAATTATGAGCCTTAATTTTATTGTCAGAGTTTTGCCAAGATTAAATAAAATTTTTTGGTAGAGCGGAGACTTAAGCCAGATCATCTGAATTCATCTGTGTCTCATAGGACTTGTGCTAAGTGTTTGAGCCCTCTAAAGAATTAGGATTTCCATTACTGGAAACACATCAAATATCCATTCCTGAGCAAAAATTCTTTTTAGGTTAGGTTGTGTTTTGAACTGAGCTTTTAAGCATTTTCTGTTGTATCAGGAAAATCTTTCATTCCCTCCACTTACCCCTTCTGCTCCAGATCTATAAATATGACCATGTTCAGTTGCACATGCTTTGCACTAACCATGTGAGTACATTTCAGCTGTATAGTATCATAGCTGACCTGATTTTAAAGGTCTAATTACCCTGCCGTGATGACAGACTGTGGGATTTGCAAAGACACTCAAGTAGAGTGGCAGGCCCAGACACAAGAGTAGCTGTGGAAGAATGGAATAATGCTCAGTCACTTTTGGGTGCATTCTGATGAAGCAACAGGTTAAGAAAAACCCAAGGTATATTTCTTTTTGTTCACTGGTGGATTTGAATTGAACTGAAGGAGTCAGCTCATTTACCTCTGAATTTCCAAGCATTTGAAATGTGATCCTTCTTTCTGAGTAAAAAGCAGAGGGTCCATGGAGTGAGACCCTACAAGTGAGGTTTTTCTCACTAAAACCTGTTAGCATTAGGTAGACACATTGCTAGAACGGAAATGAAAGGTAGCCAAGCCAAGCAACTGTACTTTTTTCACTTAATTCATAAACCTTCCACATCCTTAGTAATTCCTTATCTTGAACTCAGGCTTCCATAAGGTTATGATGTTGGCAACTAGACTGACTGCAGAATGATGGTGTCAATCATAAAATGAAAGAAATTACAGTTTTTGAGGAAGGGGAATTTGTGAGAGAATAACTGTGCTAGAATAAAAATTGCACACACACATGCAAAAAAAAATAATCATTTTCTTTGACTTCCTTGATGTCTTTGTTATACGCTAGTTTCAAAAGTGGTGAGCTGCCTGAAATGCAAACCCAAGCAAACACTAATTTTGCTGACTACAGCCATGTGTATTCTAGTAAATTATGGCCTGTGCAACTAACAGCTGCTTCTACAGTTCCCAAATCATGTTTATTTCTTAAACTTTAAAGCTCCTTGTTTCCCCCCCCCTTTTCTTTTCTTCTGTTCTTGCAGAATAGTAAAGAGAGAAAAAAACATTCCAGAGAAATTTGACAGGAGCTAACAAAAGGGAAAGGCAGAAAAAGAAATAAAGGGAGGTAGAAAGATAGCTGACAGCTCACTGCTCCTGTAGGGAAACTTCACTTTTATTAGGAAATGCGTTCTTGTACTTTATGGTGACTTGAGCCGAATGCTGAATTAGAATCCAGACAGGAAAAAAAAAAGATACATGCTACAAGATATTGCGTTATTTTGTTATGAATGATCCTGAAATATTCTCAAGCATTTTTCATGAGCATTTCACAGGAGAGAGGCAACAGTTAACCCAAGAGTTCTGGGTATTTCTAGTTGGGAATATTAACACTGTAGCATAGTCCTGCTGTGGTGGGGAGTACTAATGATGTATTAAGTGTTCCAACTTTAGAGCAGTTGGTTAAAAAGTATTACAAGATCACTGCTTAGTCAGTTTTGCCATTTGATTAAAAATTAAATTCCTAGGTAAAGCACGTCTGGGAAAGTCATAGAAGCATAGAATAGTTAGGGTTGGAAAGGATCTTAAGATCATCTAGTTCCAAACGCCCTGCCATGGGCAGGGACAACTCATACTAAACTGTGTCGCCCAAGATGACATCAACTGCTCTACCCCTGTCCATAGGTGTCTTTAATCAACAGGTGCATATTTGAATGTTATAACTGACACGATATGCACTATTATGTACTGAGAAACCTGCAGTACTGGTGTACCAGAGAGCAGAAGTGCTTAAAACCCAGAACTGAAAGGGAACAGAAAGAAATAAGTTTTTGCTATAATTCTCAAGACCCTGATCAACTTGGTGAAAGCTGCCTGCATTGACTGCTACTAGAGACTACACAGGCACAAAAATTTCCTAACAGTGAAAGAGAGCTCACAATCTGGATTTCCTGATGAGAACTGTTTTAACTGATTACCTGAATCCTCATAAAAAATGCTGTGTGAAAGCACAAAGTCAGCTAGACTGGACAAGGATCATGGAGCCTTTGGCTCCTGCCTTTTTCTACCTCCTTTCCCCACATTTGGCTAAATATTGTCTGCAGCCAGGTTCTCCAAGCAAATCTAACAGCTGACTGCTCCACAGAGGATGCTTGGGAGGGCAGAGGAGCAGAAGCTGTTCATGTTGAAAACCAAGCATTCAGGCTCCATGGACTCAGGTGTGAAACAGATACTCTCACTATTCCCCAGCACTCCTACCCCTTTGGGCTGCCAGTAGTCCCACAGAGCAGCAGCAGTGTGGTCCCAGCATTTGGCAACTGAAAAAGCTGTGATTTTTGCTACTGAAAGAGGAGTTGAAGGGAAGTGTTAAATGAGTCCTCAAAACTGCTGCTCACCCACATCTATGTAGCATTAGTTAGCAACAGGCACTAAAGACAGCCACAGCCAGCTGCCTAAATAATAGGATAGTAGGAATGTCAAAGACAATTACAATGTCCACTACAGGCAGCCATTGCTAATGCAAGAGCTTTAGTGCTCTTAGCTGTCCTGCATAAATCTGCATCTGCATTAGAAAACATACTGATCACCAGCAGCAATTGCAAACATAATAGCAGCCCTGTCAAACTAGAATAAAGTCCGTCTAGCCCAATGTAATGTCTGCAACAGTGGCCAATGTGAAGGGTATAAGGAAAGAACAAGCATGTAGTATAATTTATCTAGTGCTACCTGCAGGTGATAACACAAACCAAACAAGAACAGAAATACAAGATGAATCCTAAAAATGAGAAAAAAGGGCTGTATGAAGATTATTACCACCCTGCAAATATCAGAAAGTAGTCACATCAAATTATGGGGGATGGCAAAGTAGATAATAGCAGTTAACTCAACAACTAGCTGATAAGTGATCCGTAATAGGATGTTATTAGATGTGTCTGACACACTGTGAATTATACACTGATAAAAGAGGCTGTTCCAAATGTTTAATTGTGCAATTTACATGTTGTTTTTACAATAGCTATGAACAAAAAATGCAACCAAAACCCAAACAATCAGCATAAAAAGGAGAGAATAACTTCTTTTTTCCTGATGGCTTTGTCATATTGAACTAGTCTCCTGATTATTGAACCACTATTTCCATCAATTTAGAATGACCTTTGAAAATCTGTTTTAAACAAATAGTAGAACAGTAACAGTGTTTTCCCACTTCTAGAATAACTTTCAAGAAAGGAATACAAAATCCTTCCAAATTATTTGCGTCTGCTGTCTACTACCTTTCTCTCTGCAGCAGGCAAGTAGTCATTAGTTCTGCTGTACAAATGGTTAGATTTCTCATGAAAAAGCTTTAAGTCAGAGTGATTTCTCGAGTTGCTGAACATCTGCAATTACATCAACTGGAAGTGGAGTGAGAAGTGCTCAGGTTTTTTTGGAAACTGTGCCTGTCAGGTGTTAAGGGCAGAAGCTACAGTGTGCTGCTGTAACCTTTGGATTTTTCCCTGCTGCTGACTCTCCCTTTGGAGAAAAGCACCACAGGGCCTATGGCAGGATTTGCTTGTGCCATCCTCTCTTTTTCAGATGATTGCTGCACTCGTACCACCTCTTCAGTATCTGCAGTAGATCTTAATAGGCTTTTATTGACTTGTCAGAGCATTTCCTATAAAAAAATGCTGTGTTGCTTCTTTCACACTTACTTGAAAAGAGCATTCTAAAATTTCATAAAATTACTTCAACTGAAAGAAAATTGTTTTGAAATAGCAAACTTTTCTGTATGAAAATATCCTCAGAAGAGTTCATATTAACTTCATCAATTTAAAACTTTCCAATCTCTGTGTGCTGCTATAAAAAAAAAAGCATTTTTAATTTTCCTTTATCTCGCAAATAGAAAGCAATAGAAATCACAGTATTTTCTGCAGGAGGAACATTCAGGTTTGAATAGTTTTTAAAACAACTATGTGCAGTTTAAACGGAAATCTAGAACAGCAAAGATTATTTTGAATCCTAACTGCAAATGGGAAAGACCTAACACTAAAGCTTATTTAGCAACCATAAGAGAACTCTTTATTCACAGTAAAGGTGGGCTTGTGTCTTGCTGTCTCAGACTAATGCCTTCTGCACACTTACTGCATAGAAGAGGTTTGTTTGTTTGCTTCCTTCTTTCCTTTGTTTGTTTGGGCTTTTTTCAGTATTTTATAGAGGATTGCTTAGAGAATAAAGCCTCTTAATTTTCTGTGAAGAAGTAGCTTCTTCCCAGTGTTTCTAGAAGTGTTTCCGTTTTAAATAAGAGGGAAAGGAGGATGGTCTGAAGAAAGGAGAGAGTCTTACTAGACCTGGTGCAAACAGGGCTGCAACAGCTCTTACCATCCTTCGTGATGAGAAAGCTTACACCTATGTAAATACATACACACAAGCATACACATAGAGGTATTATTCAGGCTAGCAAGAGCTGTGATTGTTTATGGAAGTCAATGGAGGACAAGAAGTACTTGTGAAGCAGCTCTTCACAGTTTCATGCTTGGTCAAAACCAGAGCATGAAAAGCACTTAAAAATGCTGTTTTGAGGACTTGGTTTCTACTCCTCCAAGTATTTTTCTGCTTCTGGAAAAAATATCACATCTTACTACCCTGACTGCCATCACTTCTTTGTAATGAATCCCATCATTTGGTGGTAAATAAACTGATTCTTCGATTGCCTACTCCACCAAAATAATAGCACAGGCTTTCAGAGGACCAAAAGACATCAGGATCACTGTTTTCAGCCATGCAAATAGGTGAATGCTGGAGATGAACTGTGGTTTATTGTAAAGAAATTAATGGATATGTACATTTAAGTGAGCAAAACTGATCTTCTAAGACCCTTTGCATACTATAAACCATAGATTTATGTGAAGTGACTCTTATGTCAAGTTAAAAACTCCTGGTGGCATTGAACCCCTTCTGCTAGAAAAGCAACAAAAACAATCAGATGACCCCAAGTACAGTTCTCTAGGTAGGTTGTTCCATCTACTTATTCTGAAATAGATCGAAATCTTCTCTTGTCTTTTTCTGAGAAATGCTTTTGTTTTTAAAAAAGAGCTCTCAGGAAGGCATGAATTGGCCTTGCTTTATGGCTCTGTTCATGTCCTGAAAGATATCTATCTAGACCCACTAAAAAGCTTAAATGGACAGAAATGGAATTGTTTAGTTCTGTTGTGTTTCAAAAGTGATTTTCAAGTTTCAAAAGTTGTGTTACAAGTCTTATGAGGAGAGACTGAGGGAACTGAGGCAGTTTAGTGTGGAGAAAAGGAGGCTAAAGGGAGATCTTACAACTACCCAAAAGGAGGTTGTAGTGAGATGGGGGTCGATCTCTTCTTCCAAGTACCAAGTGATAGGACAAGAAGATATGGCATCATATTGCATCAAGAGAGGTTTAGATTGGATATTATGAAAAAAATTCTTCACTGAAAGGGTTGTCAAGCATTGGAACAGGCTACCCAAGGAAGTGGCTGTGTCACCACCCCTAGAAGTTTTTAAACGTGGCACTTAGGGATGTGATTGGACTTTATGATCTTATTGGTCTTTTCTAACCTAAATGGTTCTATAAATCTAAAAAATTAAAACCAGCATTTCTTCAGCTTCTTTCCTTTATAACAAGACATTATTAAAAAAAAAAGCTACCTTCTTCCCCATATCTATTCTTTTGGTCAGATTTTGCTTTATGTATTTATTTTCATTTTCATTTACACTTATTGTCAACAGTGTGACAAATGGTATCATGAAATGGAGTTGGAGATTTGAAATTACTAAGACTCTATACATGAAAGGTTTGAGCAACATAAGATTTGGTACATAAAATGCTAACTCCTTCCCTCTAGCCTTTTCTGTCCTAACCGAACCCCCATTTCAGGACCATCAATTTCAGATGGCATCATGGATGCATGCTGAACTTGGAGTTAATTTTCTGGGGATGAAATATAGCTTATATACATCTAGGACATAGAGTCTGAAAATCATAAGTTAGATCTTGTGTCAAAAATTATGACAGAGAGAATAAAGTGGGGAAAGAGGGGTCACAACATAAACTAGGTTGCCCTGAAGTGTACCCTAGCTTTTGGGCCACTGTAGTTATGTCTACACTGAAATAGTAAGGAAAGCTCAAGACATGCTTAGTTCTTGGATTCTGTAACTTCAGTGCACGCTGACGGCTGCAGCCCTTCTGTAAGTTGCAGTGTCCAATGCTGTGCTAATGCAGAGCTGGACATACGCTGTTGGACTGAGTTTTGTGCTTTGCTCTAATGTCCTGTTCTACACAGATCACATGTGAGGGAGAGCTTTTGGAAGCATTGATTATCTTCAGGCTCCTCTCCAACAATGGCTTATCTTAAGTCCATCCCTGAGGAGTGGGGAGTCTAAGGAGAGGCAAGAAACTTATTCTAACAGCCACACTAGGAGAGGTGGTGAAACAACCTACTGTCCTCAGTTCAGCAGTAGCAGTCTTTTTTCTCCTTCTTAGTAGCTGGTGCAGTGCTGTGGTTTTGGCTCTCAGCCTGAGAACAGTGCTGATAACACCAATGTTTTTAGTTGCTGCTCAGTAATGGTTACTCCGACCAAGGACTTTCTGAGTCTCATGCTCTGCCAGGGAGGAGGGAAAGCAAGGAGGAAGCATAGACAGGACACCTGACCCAAACTAGCCAAAGAGGTATTCCATACCACAGCATGAGCGAGAATGAGCGAGCAGCTGCGTGCCTCTGGATTGCCACCTGGGCTTTAACCACTACACCTCAACAGCTGCTTTCCACTAGCCAAGAAATCCTTGTAGACTTTTTTTGCTTCGGTTGTTTTAAACTACCTTGTATTATCTGAACTCTAACACAGCCAGAGATTTGCCTTTACATCTTCAAAGCACTGTGCAAGCATCATACACTGCTCACAAAACTCTTATGAGGGTGATGGATTGTATATGAATTATTCCCCACTAATCATAAGAGAGGAGAGGCTTTAAAGAACTAATGTCTTGTAGCTATTGATCTTTCTGTATGAAACCTTTATTATCAGTGTAGTATTTGTATCATTGCGTTGCCAAAAAGCTCCAGCCAAGATCTGTGTCCTGTTTTGCCAAATACAGCCTTATGTAGTAGAATTTTTCAGCTTCTTCCAAAACAGCTTTCAGGTTATAATGAAAAGACGTGTGAGAAGAGAACCAGAGACAGAAAGCAGAGATGTTGATATGCTTTAAATAATGTAGCTGGCTACCAGAAAGGCAGTGGGCTACCAGAAGAACTACTTTATAGCAGATCATGAGCCTCTTCCAAGGCTGGTTACTGTCTGACTTACTGTTGCTCATAAAATACAATGAGGCTGTCAACAGCAACACCAGCCTGTACCCTGAAAAAGCTAGTCTTTTCTTACAATATTAACATGATAATCCTGAGATACACCCTACAGTCTTTAAACAGTAGTAAAATTAAGTTGCATATCATCCATGGAAACAGGAAAAAATAATGAAGTGTGAAAATGCATTTTAAATATTAAAAAGCAAAATATATGAAAAAGATAGAAAAAGAGAAGGAAAAAAAAAGGCTTTTAGTGTTTTGGGTTTTTTTCCATATTGCAAATAATTGGTTTATGCAAGTCATATAAATCTGATTGCAACGGCTAACAGACTATTGTTGTAATCTTTAACAAACCCTCAGAGAATCCCTGCTCAAACTCCATTTAGGGTTTTTGGTTTTGCATTACTGGTTCATCCTACGTACTATCACAGCACATATCATGCCTGCAATTTCAAGCCTTATTAAAATAATCATTTTTATCCAGAACGAAGAGCTGTTACTTACCACTGGAAATATATTATTAGCTCATCCTAACTAAATCGCGCATTCCTCCCCAGTAGAAGTTAGATTCCTGTCAACATTTCATTATTACCTCTAACATTTTGAGTAGCTCTGTAATTATGTAGAATTTTCTTGGTGGTTTGTTTTTAAGAAATAATAGGTGAAAAAAACTGTCTTGTCTTTTCTATGTGGAATATGAAGTCCATAATGGAAGAGGAAAACGTATGCCAGGAAAAGGAGGTATATTTTACATTCTAATTCATCCATCAGAAATATATATATATATTTGTGAGACAGAAATATGGGTGAAGTCCTCATATTAATCAACTTAATTCAGTGGAATTACAATGGGCCTCAGATCTTTGGAAGAGGTGCTGCAAAAATCCTTTTGCCCCTGTAGTCTCAGTTTAATGCACACAGAGACATTGCTCCAAAACAGACTACAGACTGATTCAGGAAAAACATTAAAAACATTTAACAGAAAGCAGGAGGCTTTGGGGAGGGTGGGGGGTCTGTAGGGAGGGAAAGGGAAGGTTTCTGGTGGAACAGTGTGCAGAAGATCCACAGTGGTGAGCAGGTATTTCTCAAGGTGAGGGTTAAGCTAACAAAAGTCTTAGTATTCCAGTCTGACCTCTATAATGTCTGACTTTAACGTGGCTTTCTGATAAGGCTATTCTTAATGGAATGGTTTGGTTTGGTTTATGTCTATTTTACTTTTTTCTGTTTTTCTCGTTTATTATTATGTCTGACATTTTCACTCAGAAGTATTTGCGCTAGGAAAGTATTGCTCTGTAGTATAGGTTTGTTTCTCATTTGCTGCAATTTGTGCTTCTGTTTGGTTTCTGCACAAGTGTGACTCCCATGACATCCTGAAAAGCTGCCAGGGGAAGCTTAAGATGGCAAGATAAGAAGAGAGATGCTGTGTTGTTTAGCCACAGCCACTTAATACGCAGATGCACTAGGGTATGTGCATCAGGGCAATGCAGCAGTATGAGACATCTGCATGGAGCACACAACTTTTTCAAGCCTTGTACCCTTCTGGAAAGGTAGTAATTAGCTAAACAGGAAATCCTGCAATGTTTAAAACAGCACCATGTGCCCATGTTTAGGCAACTGAGTCCCACCCAAAGAACCTTTATGAGATGGAAAAACCCCCCACCTCATCAAATAGAAAAGAGTGATAGCAAATACACACAGCAAATAGCAAATCATTTCAACATATATACAGATGAAATATGAAAGCACTAGGCCAGATGAATCTAATCTGTGGTTGCTTCACTGTCATAAAACAGCCATAGATCAGGAAGACAAGGTTGTAGGGAAATCTTGCGTAGAGAAGTTTGAGCATTTTAGCCATTGGCATTAGCCCTTCAGCTTTCTATCAGCAGTGTTTCCTCCGTGCAGCAAGATACATAGCCTGCCCTCCATTTTTTAAATCAAGGGCAGACAGTGACAGGTGAAGATAGGTTTGTGAAGACAGGTTTGTAAAGACAGTAATAACAAAACAACATGTAAAGGAATGGAAGAAGAGTGAGTAGGAAAATTACCCAGAGTGGGATTAAAGTGTTTCTTCCACACTGGAGAACACAAAGGAAAACTAAAGATAGCAGAGCTCTCACTGAAGCTCTCTAAGCCTGGAGGAGCACCAATGGAAAAGTCAGAAAGCAAAGACAGAAACAATGTGTAAAGTACAATAGACTTTCAGGGAAGAAAGAAGCAATTAAAGGGAACATCAGTTTCAATAAGGAAAAAAACAAACCAAAGCAAAGCAAAGCAAAACAAAAACAACCAACCAGCCAAACAAAAAACCAGAAATAAAAAAAACAACCAAACAAATCAACAACAAAAAAACCCACTAAAGCCAATCTGCAAAACCAAACCACATTACTGATGGTTTTAGGAACCATATAAGAGCCAAAGAGATTTCAAGGAATGGCATAATTTGGCGGCACATGACCTGACTGGTTCATGAGCTACTTTACTTGAGAAGGAAAAAAGGTATTGATACAGTGATGAGAAGAAAGTGAATGAGAAAGTGGTCAAGAGGATTCACACAGTAAATAACAGGAAAAAATGGTGAACATAATAGAGTTGTTCAACCATTTTATATCTAGACAAAGGGACAGCAATAATTTGCAGTAAGATGCAACACTTCCCTGGGATGCAACTTCTGTGACTGCATACCTTCACAATTACAATCTCCATCATGATTTCTTTACAAGTGGGAAAATGGCATGGAAGGGAGGCTCTTTAGTGCACCAGGCTTCCTGACATCAGCAAAGTAACATTCACAGTATATAATAAACATGACTATAACCTACCACTGCGATGTCTGCCTACCTCACCACCCACACAAAGAACTCGCATACCATTTGAAATGAAATTCCCCTGATATTTGCAGCTTCTCTTCCAACAAAGAATATATCTGTTTGCTTATTAAAAGACTTAAAAAATCTCAACAAAGACTCTATTTGTTTTAAATGTTTGCACACTGGGGTCTCTCAGGACCAAAAATAATCCTAAAATAAAAGAAAAAAAGAACTATCCTAGCATGGCATGGTGACAGAAATGACAGAACAGCAAAGCATTGTGTCAGAGAGATGGAAGGTTTCAAAAGGAAAAACATAAAGGTGCCTCCAGGTTTATCCAAGTCTATTTTTTTTCTTTGAGAATTGTAATTACAGTACAAGATTTCTTCTTGAATGTCTGCAGGGGGTTTGGAGGGTTTTATTCCTTCCCCTTCTTGACAGCACCTCCTGCTGACATCAGACCGACAGTCATTACACTTTCTTAGTAATGTCAATAAAAAAACTTACCAGATATATTTTTGCATTGTATAGCTCATCTGGACTTAAACAGAGAAATTCACAGCTAGCAGAAAGCTCAAGAACTTCACAATGGTCATGCAATCTCCTGTTCCAGTAAAAAAACTGTTTATCTTCAGAAAATTATATAACAGGGAAGGAAAACACATAATATAGTAATTCAGCAGGGGGAAAAAAAGAAGTAAATAGTGTAAAAAAAAAGTATATTAAAATAATAATTATTAATATTAAATAATGCAATTAAATAATTAATATTAAATAATAATAATAATAAAAAGTATTAAGAAAAGTAAACCAGTACAGAGCTTGTGGCCAAACTCTGATCCTTCTTGTATTCAGGGTATTCTGGAATTGGAGAATGTTTCCTGCCCATTTTTGCTGTAAGAAAATTAGGCCCTACACATGGGGAGAAGGAAGCTTTCTAAGCAAGCCACCAACAACACCCCATTAAAATCAAACAGCTTTGATTTTACAAATGATTTTTAACATCTATGGTGGGGCTTAGTTCAGGCTTTTTCAGACCCCTCTGACACACAGGGGATCCTTTGTTCAACATTTACTGAGGATGTTGCATGATGTCCTCTCTTGATAACCAAACAGACAAAACTTTTAAAGTGACTTTCTCACACCCGCTTATAGTTTATGCTTTATGATTTGTCATCATGCTTTATGATTTGTCATCACCAATATAGATTATGGAGTGTAATAAAGGTGAGATCCTTAAGGAACACAGGGCTAGGAATCACTTTCTGATTTCAAGTGT
This sequence comes from Loriculus beryllinus, assembly GCA_039877255.1. Taxonomy (NCBI): domain Eukaryota; kingdom Metazoa; phylum Chordata; class Aves; order Psittaciformes; family Psittacidae; genus Loriculus; species Loriculus beryllinus. The sequence continues at coordinate 14,834 of JBCJKH010016227.1, forward strand.
TTGTGTCGCCATAGAACGAGATATGTAGAGAGATGTGTATCCTCCTATCAGGAGGCACTATCCTCCTAACAGGATTATTCCTAGTAAATAGCTTATGACAGACAAAAAAAAAAAAAAAAAAAAAGGAAGAAAAAATGACTGAACAACTGTGAAGATTAGCACAGAATTATAAAAGAAATCCATTTGCTCCATTTGATGTTTTCATTTGTATGACTGTGAAACAAGCTAACACAAGATCCTCAGAGCTAAGCAATCCTGATTTCTCTAGGTAGCTTAAAATTATATAAAACCTTTAGAACTTGGCTTCTGTGTTTTATTTTAGCACCATATGACATCTAGCTGATGAAAGCATTAAAATTAGGTGGACCTATGTACAGTTCCACTGGGGGAAGCTGTAACCCAGAAAGTTTAGGAAGTAGTTTTCAAAATAGCAGATCCCAAGGGCAACATGGTATATTCAGCAGGTTTGGGATT
>JBCJKH010016229.1:3035-16763 GCA_039877255.1 Loriculus beryllinus
GCCAGGGGAGCTTTGGGAGCAGGCAGTCACGGCATCTTACAGCTGCTTCTCCAGCATCCCACAGTCCCATGCAGCTGCATCCAACCTAACTGAGGTTGCAGCAACCTGGCCTGCCTCTCCTCCTGGCCAAGGGTTTGATAACCCCAAAGCCACCCTTTCCAGCCCCATTGCATTGAGGGGAACAGTGCAGCGCAGTCCCTGACCTTGCTCAGGCCACATCATGCATGCAAGGCTCAGGAGCAAGATGTTTGCTGCTCCCAACGGACAGAGTCCAATATATTGGAAGCTTCCAGGACTTCCCTGGCTGGTCCTGGGAACTTGAAGAGGACCTGGGGCACATTGCACAGCACAAGAAGAGATGATGGTTGATGTTCAGTGAGACCCGATTCCCTGCCAGAGGGCTGCCCCACACATCTGGAGATGAACATCAGTGCTGGGCTCTCTGCTCCTCTCCCTGATTCAGCTCCAGGCCTGTGCTTGGAGGGTCTGAGCAGCAGGGACAGAGATGGTGCTCCTTGGAGGGTCCTGCCTGGACCCAGAGAGGTTCTCTTGCCCTTAAGGGTCCCTTCAGGCAGGCAGCAATCCCGACACAGAGGGAACAGGTAGCCTAGGGCATGTGGCAGGGTGTTCTGGCACTAGGGTGGGGGGCTCAGCCCCATTGCCCAGCAAAAGATATTGTTGGCACTGGTGTGAAAGGCTCCGAGTGCAACCAGAGAGTAGGAACAGCAGCAGCAGCAAAGGTTCTGCGTGAGTCCCCATCTCCTTCCCAACCCATGAGGATGCTGCATGGCCCAGTCTATGTAGAGGCTGTAGCAAAGCTCAGTAGCGAGCGTTTTGGCTGTGGTTTCCCTGCCATGCATGAGGTCTGCACAGGGCTGTGGAGGGAAGAGAGCGGATAGTGATGAAGTGATGCAGTTTGAAGGATGGCCAGCTGAGGCACCATGAGAAATGAAACAAGTAATAAAAACCTGGAGAAAAACAGTGCTCCGTGCCCAGCCAGGCCCACTGCTGGAGCTGCCAAAAAGGCATCCTTGGCTCGGAAGCAGGCAGTCATAAAGGCAGGGAGAGACTTCACACGGAGGGAAGGTTCTACCTGTTGAGCAAGTTCAGGAGCACCTTCGCCCACCAGCTGGGAGTGTTGAGGATGGTGGGAGGTGGTGCAGACGGCTCTCCCATCCCAGCCTTCAGCACGACAGCAGCAGGAGAGGGGACCAGCAGCCCTGTTTCCTCTATGGCATCCAAGCCAAGAGGCTCTCTGGGCCATTTGGAGAAGGGATCAACCCCTAGGGAAAGCGCGCTGGGTGCCTGGGCCAAGTGGGGTAACCTCTTACCATCAGTGGGGAGCCAGCTAGGGAAGGCTGATTCCCTTCACAGTATTGGGCAGGCTGCTTTGTAGTTTTGGTCACCCTTCTTATGCTCAGACTATCACGGCTGGAGAAGTGGTCCTGTCCACTTGCAGGTCTGGCCAGCCCCATCAACCCTGATGGGTCCTTCTCCCAGCCACCGCTTTGCCTTCTGTGCTGGTGCAGGTCCTCCTTGACTTGTTCAGCAGGTAAAACCTCCCCTGCCCACAAAGCTGAGCTGACACCCCCAGGGCAGCGGAATAAAGCATCACATGGGGCAAGGCCCTGTTCTGCTCACTGCTGTTTTCCCTTCCCTTTCCCCTAAATAAACAGACCACCACAAAGGGAGACAAACGCCTTTGTTCCCATAGTGGGATGGAGTGTCAGAATGGCATGTCTCCCTGCCTCTTGTCAGGGGCTAGCTAAATCCCCGAGCCCTGCAGGCAGCACAAGTCCTTGCTGACAGTGCTATTGTTAAGAAGGGGTGCATTTGGGGAGGGCTGGGGCTTTTACCCTCTGCTTGTTTCTCTCCAGGAAAGTCACGGCTGATGCCTGCTTGCCCAGGGAGCCTTCCCTCCCTGACGGCTTGTCCTGAACAGACACCAACTGGGCACTCAAATGGTCCCCATTCCTGCACCTCTCCATGTGCCTTTGGGCTGGCAAGCACACCATAGGGTGCCAAAACTGAGCTCTAAAGAAGTGGCCTTCTCTTGGGGCTGCCCAGCTCCAAGCTCCCACCGCTCCAACCTTGGGTTGATCCTTCCAGGAGCTCTCAGGTGGCAAAGACAGGGAAACAAGCTCAGGATTCTCACCCATGCCTCAACCAGAGCTTGGCTTAGGGCTGGGACCTGCAAAGGGCATGTCCTGCTTGGGCAAGTTCACACAACAGCAGACCCTGTAGGGATATTGCTTTCACTCTAGAGGTTACGTCCTTATCATGGGCTTGACTTGAGGACTACCCTCATATCCCCATCTTCTCTTTGAATGGGAGGAGGTGAGTTATGTCACAGTTTGAACCCTCCTGACTAAATTTAGCCAGTGCAGAGACCAGGAGAACCTTCCTGGTTTTCCCTGTTTGCCTTAGTGAGAATGGAAATAGTGGCTCAGCTCCCATCTGCTTCTGCAAGTGTCCAAGGGCCTGGAGGCTGGTACCTCTCAGATGTTCAGGATTCCTGAAGCTAATCCATCCTGCCCAAGAAAAGTCTTAGAGTGTTAACTTAAGAGTCTTAACGCCATGAAGACCTTCAGTGCCAGGGACACAGGGGACACCATGAGAACCATGTCAGTGTGATCTCCAGAACACTGTCACCAGCCCAGAGTCTGGGGCAAGAGGGGAAGTCAGGCAAGTTTAGTAACTCTGTTCAGTTACCATGATCAGTAGCTGGAGTGAAGAGGAAGTGATAAACACCCCTCTTTGTGTTTATCCAGGAGGGAGTGTTGCACGGGTCCCACTTCGGCTTCTTGATGCTTCTGTCTCATCATGTCCACAGAGATGTGTCCGCTGTACTGCCTCACAGTATACCCTGTGAACCTGCTGTGGGCTGAACAGATAGCACAGAGCTGCTCTGTGATGCATGCCCCACAGACTGGCTACTTATGGGGTGTAGCAGGTACATTGACCCTCCCTTCCCTTCATGCTGGGAGAGAAGAGCAGGTTTCATGCTCATGTGAGCAGCACTTGCCACCAAATCGCTGCTGCATGGATGCTATGAGTGTACATCCTACTTCCCTCAGGCTCCTGCTACGAAGAGGCTAAGCAGAAGCTGATATTATGTCTAATCAACACCATCCGTGACTCTGCTTCATACAAAAATGTCCCTCAACCAGTAGCCCGTAGGCCAAAAACACTTCCTAAAATCATGGAATCATAGGATGCTTAGGGTTGGAAAGGACCTTAAGACCCTCAAAGCTGTTCCACAGTAGAACCCTTTCCCCCCTCCATGCACAAGGCCAGGCAATCAGTTGACCTGTCAAGATCGACACATCCAACCAAAGTCAGGAGTTTGTCAATTCTCAGCCTCAGTGACTGTCACAACAAGAGCAAGACTAGGATCCTGTAAAACAAAGCCATGTTGTTTGTTTTGGTGCTAAGTGGATCAGCATGCTTCCCTGCCTTCTCCCAAGCCACCCAGCTGTGCTGGGATGTGAGCTGGTCCTTGGCTTTCTTCCAGGCAATTGAGATGGTTCTTTGTTTGGGAAACACTGAGGAGCCCAGCCCTGGAGCACAAGGCAGAAGAGAGGCAGATGATGCCTGTGCTGCCAGTGCTGGGGGAGTGTGAGCTTATGCTCCCGATGAAATGGCCTATATTACCACCCCAACAGGTGCTGTTGTGGACCTGCCCCAGCATCAGATGTGGAGGAGGTAGCCAAGGAGACCCCAGGTGTGGAACCTGTCTTTTGCCATAAGGTGTGGGCAGTTGACACCTGAACTGTGTCAGCTTGGCTCTTCCTAAGCCCTGCAAGCAGGCAAAGCCCAGCTTTGGGGTGAGTGGAGTGCTTTCAGCACCTGCTCTCTTGCTGGGGACATGATGATGGACGGACGTGCTTGCTGGCAGGGGTCGAGATGGCTCTGCAGAGGGCTTCCTCACAAAGATCTGCTTGCAAAAGGAGCTATCCAGGGATGTGCATGTGCCCACCAGCCCCAGGGCGTTCCTGGGCCCCTCACAAGGGGGTGGGAGCCAGCAGTGTTGCAGGGCATGACGCATCCCAGTGCTTTCCACTGCCTCCCATCTGAGATAGCATCGGAGAGGAGCGCCCTGTGCTTTCTCTCCCCAAATAGTACAAGCCTCTGGGAAAGGAGGGTGCCAAGCCCTGCTGAAACACCTTCCTATTTCAGCAACAGATCCCAGCAGATAACAGACGGTTTACTAGTGAGAGGTAATTGTTCCAGCAGGCTGTAGGGTGGCAGGTAGCAGCTGTATAACAGGGCTCAGTACTGCCTAATTGGGGCACCAAGTGAGGGATGCCATATGCTACTGAAACCCCCAAGGGAGTTTTGGGGATGCTTGGGAGTCCCCAGTCATGCAGTGGGGGAGAGTCCTGGCTGTGCTGGCTCTGGGGCCAGGAGAATTCATCCCTGTTGGGGAAAGATGATCCACGCTTCCCACAGGACCCCAAGGGAGGGCAGTGCATGTGTGCCCAAGGCAACCCTCTTCTCTCCAGCTCTTGCTGCCTGGCAGAGCCCCATTGCCCCTCAGAAAGGCCAAGTTGGCCTTTTGCCTGCCTTGGCTTCAGCTTGGTGTGCTGATGCTTTGTGGTCCCATGTGCTTTGGAATCCTTCCAAGCACGAGATGTGCCACTGATGCTGACTCGTGGGCTGGCTGCAGCAAAAGCGTTTCCTAAAGCAGATGCAATGGCCCATGCAGGGTACATCTTGGTGAGAAAAACTTGATGTGCTCCAGGCTCCCTGCTGGCCTCGCATCCTGAACAGCTCTGATTCTGTTTCTGCCCTGTGTGGAGACCAACATCACAGCCCACACCCTAGGTACCACTTTGCATGCACAGAAAAGAAGGGTGTTTTCAGGCTTCTTTGTCATCCCTGCCAGCAAAGCCTATTCAGGGCAACCCCTTTCTTCAGGATCATTCCACACTGGGTTTTATACACATTAATTGCTGAAAAATGGTATGTGGCTGAGTTTCAGTCTCAAGGCTGTTGCAAGAGAACGTGCCTGTATTCCATGAACATACTTCTCTTGAGCATTGTTTCTTGGAAGAGCTGGGTTTCTGGGTTGCTGTAACATGTTCAAACACAGCATCCACTTACAGCCTGCATATTAAGTACAGCAAACAAACCTCTGCCCGGTGCATCTCAAAAGTCACTTTGACAGACAACAACCTGAGACAAGGAATTTGCTTCAGCAGGTCATTTCTAGGCTTGAAATAGGCTCAGAAAACAGCAGGTTTCTAAGGCACTGCAAGGACACCAGTATGGGCATTACAGCAGTGCAGAGCCAGTGGCCACAGTCAGCCGATAGCCTGCAGCTTTCTTGCTTCAGCACATCAGTGCCAAAACGTCCAACCCTCTTGCACTGAGCTGCATTTCCTTGCCCTTGAACACCCAGCATTAACCAAGCAGCCCAGGAATAGTCTTAGAATCATCTTTTAGCACAATATTTCCTTCCTCTTCTGCAGTGATGGCACTGGGCTTGTGTTTCAGGCCTCCTGGAAGTCATTAGCCAACGCTCAGACAAGCAGTGGCAACGCTTTCCCCTCTATAGCCAGCATTTACAGCTCTGCTTTTGAAATATCTCATTTCTTAAAGGTTAGGTCTGAAGCCTTGCCTGCAGTGCTTGCACAGCCTGAACAATGCACGCTGCACCCCAGCTGATTTTTCACTTCTGTTTTCCTTTCTATTTCTCCAATTTGAATTATTTAAAGAAGATTGGAAATCCATGCCACCAGTCAGAAGTTGATTTACCATTTTCCTTAAATGAGAAAAGTACTACTGGTTTCAAACTGTGTGGCAGAGTTCTACAGGGTCCCTAATTGTACTTTACCTACAGGAGATCTTAAGCCTCACACCATTCACCTCCCAACTCTGGCGTGTTGTCCCACTTTGGCTCAGCAGCAATTGCCTGACCTGTGCAAGGCTTTTCTTCACCTTCATTTGCAGCTCTTGGCAGCCCACTACATGCAGCAACCACCCAGTCCAGGCTGTGTCATCGCAAGCAACCTCCCTGTGTCAAAACCAAGAAGCATCAGGCCCTCCTTGATTCACCTTTGCTGTGCCACCCTGGGCCAAGAGCCCTTAAACTGAGGTGCAAATGGCCTGAAGCCTTCCTGAGCAGCAGCTGCCTGGCTGGGATTACAGATCTGCTAACTCTGCTGATCCAGCCTCACAGTCAGGATCCTTCATGTCCAAGCTAACCAAAGGCTTGGCACGTTTTTGCTGTGCTGTCAGTATTTCCAGCACCATCAGGCAAGGAGTCCTCCTGCTATCATCCAGGCGGAGGAGCTAACTTAGATTAGTAGGTGGCTTCTCGCTGTTGTTACATGGTGGAACGGCAATTGAAAGGCTTGGACCCCCATCTCCATGGTCTGACATAGGCTGATGCAAGCTGCCCTCCTTGCCCTCCCAGCCTGTCAGGATGCCACCCCATCTGGCAGACTAGGAGCACTCCCTTCCCCACCAAGCCTGTGGAGGTTTTGGACCCCAGAGATGAGATGGAGCCCAATGTGAAAAGCCAGAGGTGCAGGATAGGAGGTGGGGAGTATGGATTTGGGGAGCTCCTGAGGTACACTTGGAGGTGTGTCTAACACATCTCAGTGTTATTAGCCTGAGCAGGAGGCATTCCTGCTTCCCCAAGCTGTAAATTCAGGCTCTCCTGGATAATTCACCTTGTGCAGGTACCCTTTGATAACATTTGCAGGATTATCTTCACTACTGGGGAACATATTTCCATACTGATTTAATGAAAGCAGAGATTCTGGAGTCAGCAGGAGCTGGAGCCTCGCAGTCGGCTTCTAATCCAGGAAATTGGATGCGGTTGGAAATGTTTCAGCAGGAGAAGTTTGGGAGATCCTGCTGTGGCTCATTCCTGATGTGAGGCTCTGTGTCCGTGAGATAATAAATCTGAGTTTAGCGCACCTAATCCTGAATTTAAAATACCACAGCCCACATAACACAAAGTGGCTGAACAGGTACAAAGATGCTCTCCCAGTGGAAAGATGTTGTAAATCACAGGAGTAATTGCAGCTGAAACTCTCTTTGCCAGCTGGAGAGCAATGTATACAGGTGGACTTTGGTCACGTAGTCCACGCGTTTTTCAACCAAGCCCTTTCCAAGGTCATGATGTGGGATGCCCCATCTATCGCTGCATCCCTCACGAGCAGACTTGGGTCAGATCTTCCCTCTTTTGCTTCAGACACTTGCCTGACTTGGCTATTTCTTTGGCAGTTGCCAAACCACCTTGGTTAGAGCCACACAGCAGCTAAGTTCAGTCTCACAACATGCAGTAGCTAGCCCTCAGCATGCAGGACCAGTCTGAGTATGCTGAGCCATACCAGTGCCTATCAGCTAGACCAGAAGGCAGGCCTTAAATCAAAGCTACTCTCCGTGATGAAACTCACACTTGGCAATCATGTTTCCCTCTTCAGCCTAAGCTGAATTGCAGCTTGGAGGTTGGGAGGGGTGGGGATGCCCATGAGGAAAGCCGGGAGCTTAAGAAACTGTGCCATCTCACATGGAGAGATCAGCACAAGCTCTTTGGGTGTCAAGGAGAGTGCCAAAGGGTGTCAAGGAAGAAGGTTGAGGCCCTGGGAGGAGAGCTACAATGAAGATCATGGTCAACTCTAGCTACAGATGTGGATGTCCAGTCCCTTCTATGCAAATGACTGGTCACAGCCAGCATCAAGGGATGACCTCAGGCCCCAAAGGCACCAGCAACTCTTTGAGGGCTGGCTGGTATTTCTCACCATACAAGGGCAATTCGCTCTTTCCAGCGAGGAGTGAGCAAGACAGAGACATTGTGTAAGAAAAGGCTAGCAAGAGGGCAGCTCCAGGAGCCTGTCGCTGAAGCACGGGCCACAGCAGAGGTACCCACGGTCAGGACCTGATTGGGATGCATAACCCCTAGCATAGGACATAGGTGGTGGGGTCTTTGCTGTGATTTCTGGTCTTGCACACACGTGCTGGTTGTGAATTTGGTCTGCCCCTTCGTGGCAGCAGGCTCTTGTACACACTGTTCTCCTGGCCCCATCCTGTCCAAGGACACACAATCCCAATTTGGAGAAAGCAGGTGCGATGCAAATACCAGCAGCCTCACCCTCATAACCAGAGATGAGACACTGCTGAAGTAATGTCCCACAGACACTGCTCCCTTCTCCACATTCACAGCTGCCTCTGGCCAAGAGTTTGGCATGGCCAAGGGCACTGTTTGCAGCAACAGCATCAGGACCAGTCACTCCCTTTGGTTTGGGCAAAGATCTTTTGCTTCACAAGGTACAACGCAGGCCAGTGGATCTCCCTCTAATACAAAGTAAGGATTTGCAATGTGATGCAGGAGAGCTCTCCTGGTGAGGAATAGCTCGGCTGGAAAGGCAGAGGAAAAAGCCCTATCCCACCACTGAGATCCCCCATAGTGGGATAAGCCTGTGCCACCAACGTCTGCTGTGATCTGTCCTCATCTTCCTCAGGTCCATACTTTACAAATCGGATGGGCTGATAACCTGCTGGCACATCCTCTAGCTGGCTGACACACTCATAAGGGATACAGTGACAGGAGGTGAGGACTGCGAGCTCTAGCCAGCCTGGCCCTGTCCTCAACCCACAGTGGCTCTTCCTACATCACATTGCTCCCAAAAACAATGGGCAATCATCTCTGCATCATCAGTGTGCTGAAGCAGGGACCTTCCTTCACCGTCAGGGTGAGCAGGGACCTTCCCTCACCTGAATTCAGCCTTACGTTGTAAGAACACTCATCCCGGACCTTTAAATCCCCATCACCTCACCTCTAACCCAGAGGAAGGAAGGGAGACACGGCATTATAATGACGGAGGTAGCCCATGGCCTACAGGCAATGGGACACCCCAAGGTCCCCTTGCCCATGCTAATTAGCCCGTCATGCAAATGCCATTTAATGCAAGGCTCCTTGAAAGCCAGCAAAGACACCTGGACTTGCATCACAGAAACACAGTTTGCCTGAGGTGCACTCAAGTCTGAAGGCTGAATCTGCTTGATGTAAACAGCCCTTCCAGTGTCTCCTCTGGGGTGGTATTCCCTCCCTTGTTATCCATGAGCTGGTCTCTAACCTTTCCAGCAGCATTCGGACAGGCATGACTCAAGGAGCTGGTAACTGAGGCTGGGTTACAGTGCCCAGCTGCTAGAAACACTGCAGGAAACACAGAACCCACCTCATACATCTTAAATGGCATTCCCCATCTCCAGTTCCCAGTGAGCAAATATTTACACACTTCCCTTCCCCGTCCAACATTCTTTCAAGGGAACAAGAAGGGCCTCAAGGGTATCATAGACCGGCTCCTGCAACCAGCTAGACCGTGGCTCCAGCAGCAGCTTATCTGCTTGAAGATAAGGACCTTGGGGTCCTTTAAAGGGGTTCAGTCTTACAAAACCTTAGATTTAAAAGGAACTGATTTAATTACACACACATCCCGAGCAGAGAAGAAGCTGTCTCTAGTTCCTTTTCTCCTCTTAGTATGGAGCACTTCTCCGCGTCCAACAACACACGGAAAGGATCAGGCTCAAAGGCTGAACCCTGAGGCAGGTTTCCAAAGGGGGAAAGAAGGAGCGCCAATGGCAGAACAGAGAAGCCCACTTGGGCCTTTGCTCCAGCCCCCTGTGTCATGGGGTGATCAGCAACCCGGCCGAAGGCTGGAGCCTGTCCATGCCCTCCCTGGCAGCAGCAGGCAGGAGATTCTGCTGGCATTGATGGGGAATACTCAGGAGTGACAGCTCTGGGGTTGTGCTTGACAGGGGTAGGATGGCTGGGGACCATCATGTCCTCAGCAGCAAGGGAGCTGATGGGCCCCATAGAAAGGGAAGAAGAAAGTGCTTCAGTGAGTTTCAGTTCTGGGCCCCTTAGGGAAATCACAGTCTTGTGATTTAGAGACAAATATGCAAGACAAGGAGAGCTTTAAGCCACAAGCTTGGCCTGGTGCCTGAATTTTTTCCCTCCTCTTTCAGCCTAATTACAGTTGAGCCATGTAGTAATTGGGTAACTTTTTCCAAAGGAATCCTTTCACCCAGAGTGAATCATGCTTGCCATAAAGAGAACATGGAGGCAGATAAAAGACATGATAGATCCTATGGCTTATTGTGATAGTTTTGCCCCATCCTCTTGTTCTTCAGCCCCCAGCTGTGTCCAGGGTAGGCGCAAGAGCCAGGCACTAAGCTTTCCTGGATAATTCCTCCCCACCCTTCCAAGACAGCTTTCTCTTGGCTTGCTGTGCCTTACAGCCAAGATGAACTGCATGGATTTGAGGGCATCTAGGGGTTCTGCAGAGTAAGGACTATTTTCCCTTCTCTGGTTCCCGTACCTACAAAAGTGAGCAGTAAAGGCTGGGTGGGCAGCCATGCACAGCCTCGTGACCCTGGCAGTCAGTCCTCTGTTCCTGGGGTTTCACCTGCATCACAAAGAGTTTCTATGTGCACAGCGCTATTTCTCCTGCTCCTGATTTAGCTGGAGCTGAAGAGCCCAGCCCTCCTCCCAGGCCCTTCCCACCAAGTCTCAAATCCATCTGATCGTTTTCCATGTGGGATAAAAGCCTTGGATAGTAAAACACTCATTGTAAAACTATTTTCCATTGGCTTCACGGCCACATACAGCTGGATCACCTCCTGGAGTGGCCGGCAGCCTGCTTGGAAGGCTTGGATTTAGCATCCTGGAGAGGAGCCTGGGTGAGGACAGGGAGGAGGCAACTCTGCCTATTAGGTCCTCCTTCCCTCCCTCCAAAACAAAGCCCTCCCACCCTTTCCCCAGTGTGATTGGTGGCTGGGATGGAGAAGGGCTGGGACAACTGAACTCTCCATCTATTTAAACACAAGGGTGGGGTCTCTGCAGTTACTTGCCTGGGACTATTGCACCTCGGTGAAGAGGAGCATTACCCTGCAGAGCAGCACCATGTCTTGTGTGAGTAGAGGAGGGGCTGGGGCAGCTTTGCTGCAGGTGATGCTTCACAGTGGGAATGTGCTCTGTTGGCTTGATGTGATGGTACTTGTGCTATCCTCCTCAGCCCCTGTGCCAGAAGGTCTGCGAGAGCTGCATCCATTGCAGAAGGGCAGCTGCTATTTCTTCTTCTGGCAGACATGGTTCTTTTTCCTTGCAGGATCCTTTTAGGAGTAACATGGGGGGGGGGGGGGGGGTGGTCCTTGCTGGGTTGGGTCCCAGGCTGGGGTAACCTGTTTTGCAGCAGCTTTGCTTTGGGGAAGCAGTTGCTGTGATGCTTATTGCATCTTTTCTGGGCAGTCTTGCTGCTTGCTTCCTGGCTAAGGTTTTACTGAGTCACTGAATCGTTACTTTCCTTTCTTATAATAATGATGTGCTCTACAGAAGTGTACTTCTGTGAGTGCCAAGGACCTCCAGGTAGATGGTTGTGACAGAAGAGAGACTGCACTCCTTTGATTAATTAATCTTTCATTAAACAGAGGGTGATTCACCGGGGAGTGTCCCAAGTGCAGACTTATTTATTAAAGTGGGATGGGGGAAGGATGCTTAGTTGTACTGGGGTCTTGCTTCTGTTGTGATAGCAAATGAGTACATATGGGTTTGCCAGGGTGTTTTTGTTCTCCTAGAGAGAAGGTGGGGAAAGGTGTGCACATGGAGCAGGAGAATGTTCTTGCAAATGTTGAGCCTACAGAAAACACTCAAGCTCTTGGAAGCTGGAGAGCAAAGTGTCTGAGCCCTTGGATATGAGCAAGGCTTAAAGCTCAAATACAAGCTAGGGAAGGGAGTGGAGGCTCCATCCATGTGCAGCCAGGTTTGTGTGGGATGGTGAGGCCCACAAGGCAGTCAGGTGTGTTTGTAGCAGGGTGGGTGTGATGGGAGCTTGCAGTTAGGCTTTACTGCTGTGAAATACAGATAAATTGATGACAGCAGCAGGAGGAAGGTTGGGAAATTGGGCACATGTCTATGGGATGTCACTGGTGCAGTGCCCTAGGGGAAGGGAGCTTCCCTGTCTCTCCAGTGGTCCAAAGCAACGCACTTGCAAGGTAGCAAGGAGAGCTGCCAAGTGGGAGCAAGTGAGCCAGCAGGTACTGAGCTAATGTCTCTGTCTCCATGTTCCCCAGGGACCAGTGTGCACCAACTTGGGTCTCAAGCCCGGCCAGCGCCTCACCGTCAAGGGGAAAATAGCTCCAAACGCCAGGAGGTAAGCTGTGCTGTCGAGGCACCACACTGAGCTGTCTTCTGCTGGCTGGGGACAAAAGGAATCCCTCCCTTGGGTAGGAGAGGAGCAGCTTTGGAAGGGGTTAACATTACCAGTGCTTCGCAGTGAGTCACTGCCTAATGCACTTTGCAGACGCACTGTACTGCCAAGGGGCTAAGCCAAAGCAGATGTGAAGCCACAGCTGCGTGCACTGGCACTGATCATATCCTCTGTAGAGCAGGGTAAAGGAAACGGAAGCTTTGTGTATCTGATTTGGTTCGACTGCATCCCCACAGCCACATCCTCTCCCCTGCATGAAGATGTTCCAGGAGTAGGAACACATTTACAGTGCCTTGCGTCACCCAAGTGACTGGGAGGTCTTGGGTGCTCTGGCTCCACGGATGCTCTCAGCCACAGCTTATGGTGCAGATGGGAAGGCTGCATGTTGCAGCAGGGCATCTCGGAGTGTTGTAATTCACTTTCACCCAGAGGAGATGCTTCTTAGCTGCTAGTGAGGAAGGAAGCATCCCTAAATGTGCAGGGATCAAGGTGTCTGGGAAAGCTCCACAGTAGCCCCAGCCCTTGTGCAGGTCTGTGGTTGCGAGGTCCTTTGGGTGAGGTGGAGCCTGTAGGTGCTGTACCAGCACTAGCGGTGTTCCAGGAAACATGTCCCAGCTCTTCCCAGTGCCTTTGAAGCACATTAGCATCAGAGTGAAGCCTCCTGGGTGTTCTCTTGCCAAATAATGTCTCTTCTCCTCTCATCTAGGTAAGAGGCCTGGGGCCAAGGTGGACACTGGGCTGGGAATCTGCTTCCTCCTGCTGCCATTGCAGATGGCAGATAGCCATGGGGATGGCTAATGACATAGTAATTATGACAGCTGCCTGCAGGGTGGGGAGAAGGCAGTGGCTGCCAGGCAGGACGCAAAGCCAGCTAACTGTTTGGGCCTGAGAGGAAACTGTGGAAGGCAACTGTCTTCTTGGGAGCTGGTTTAGGTGCAGGGTAACTCCCTGTTCAGGGCTCTGAGGGCTGAACCTTTCTCTTGTTAAAGGCTTCGTGGAAACCAAATAGTGCCTTTCCCAGGGATGGCACTGTAAGGCTATCACCCCAGTAGAGGAGAGTACTCCTTACCAGGACAGCAACGTCTTCTTGGGGAAGTTGTGCAGTTCAGCAAAGGGTTTCTCTTTGGTTACCCTCAGCTGGTAAAGCAAGGCTTGGAGATGTTCATGGTGATGGGCAACACGCTGCCACAGTGTTGATTAAAACAGCATTGATGTCTTCTTTCTCTGCAGCTTTGTGATGAATCTGGGGGAGGATGCTTCCCACCTTGGGCTTCACTTCAACCCTCGTTTTGATGCTCATGGTGATGTGAACACCATCGTGTGCAACTCAAAGAAGGTGGAAGAGTGGGGTACAGAGCAGAGGGAGACTGTCTTCCCTTTCCAGAAGGGGGGCGTTGCAGAGGTGAGGCCTGGGATGCACTCTCTGTGCATGACATTGTGAAGGAAGAGTGCTCGGCACAGGGCACCCAACTGCAGGGACTCCCTGTATAGGAAGTGGCCGGCT
>JBCJKH010016232.1:13800-30044 GCA_039877255.1 Loriculus beryllinus
CCTCTTCCATCAGATGGGTGATGATCATCAATCACTGTGAATCACGTGCCAGTGCATGTTTTTGCTAGCTTTGATAAGGCAGTGCATTAAAACTGACAGAAAGAAAATTAATGACCTACCAAGTACAAATCACAAGTAATTAAACTGACTGCCATGTACCCAGGACAAGAAACTGGGAAATGTGCCAAAACAGTTCCCAAAATAGCTCCTTTTGAGAAAGCAAACATATATTCTTTTCCTTCCCTTACTTTCCTCCCCTTTGTAGCTACCCTGACACTCATTCCTGCACGAAGCATACAAGCAGTATGTTTCCTCCAACTATGGTGGCAAATGCGATTTAGCATTACTGTCCTGTGTATAGAACCGGTATTCCCAATGTAAATCCATCACAACTTAGAGAAGAGCAGTGTACATCTGATCCTATTAAATAGCCACCCTCTACCAGCAGTCCAGCTGGCTGGACCTTGGCTTTTCAACAGTTTTTCCATTCTTATGCTATTGTTAGAGAAATAGCAGCAAGATAGAGTGTTGTCAGAAGCAGGTGAAGAAAATGAAGATGAAAGAGCAAAAATAAATCCCGTGAAAACTGGGTAAAGACAGATACGCAGAAGAGATTCCCAAGAAGGGCTATTCTCAAGCCCTTCAACTCAAGTACCTGAGTTCTCTAATCTCTCCCTATGTGCAGCTGCAGTATAACCCATGCCAGCAGATATAGGGATCATTTTACTTGGTAAAAGTTTCTTTATTTACCACCTGTTAGAGAATTAGATTTGTTTTTTCTCCTTGTTGAACCAACCTGTATTAGCCCTTTCATTCTCTATGGAGAAACTCTATTTTCAATCCGAAACTCTGCTTACATCAGGATGCATGTTTAGGTTAAACTCTGATCATGTTTTTCAGTTCTCAGACAACAGTTTCAGAAGCAAGTAAGTGACTTAGGAGCCTGCTTCTCAGTCATAATTAAAGCATTTAGGAATTTATGTCTCAGTGGAAGTCTCAGACACACATGAGCTTAGTTGACCACTGGGAAATCATATGATTTAGTTCTCAGGATCACTTTTGAAGATGCTTTCCTTATTTTTTAATTGAATGAAGTCTCAAGAATATGCTGAGAGAGGATTGAAGAGGACTTAGCCCATATATCTATGGTCTATGCTAAGTGTTGGATCATTTTCTCTGAAAAAGATTAAATTTGTTTGACCAAGATAAACTTACCAACCTCAGAAAAGTTTGTTTATGGGTGAAGAGCAAGAGCAGTTGTGAGGATAAAATTCTTAATCCTTTATTCAATGGATCCAGTGCACAGTGAACTAAATGCCATTTCTCCAGGCTTTAAACATATATGCACTTAAATCAGCCTTCTGGGATATAGGAGTGTCTGTGCTGGAAGTTCGCCTGAAGTTTAAAGCACTAAAATAGCATTTCAGACATAGCAGAAGTCATCTGATTTTAGAAAAATTGTGACCATAAGATTAACTATTGCTCACCAAGTTTCCAGCAGCTCAGCATCCTCTCCTCTTTGACTGAGAGGGGAATGCTGTCAGGGTCAAGGAACGCTCAAAGCTCTGTCAAGCCAGCACTGAATCTAAGTTCTGGCCTTTTTCATCCTATAGCTCTAATTTTCAGCATGAAAGAACATCTGCATCAGTAATTGGGGTTAGTAGAAGGCAGAGATGAACATGTACACCTAGCATACATCAATGGCCTGCACCTTTAGAGGGATGGCATATACTTTAACAGGCTCTCATCACCTAAAATACCCCTATTTTCTAATCCTGTCCTCCTCATACATGCTGGCTGGGATGGTGATGGGGGAAAAGCCCGAAGTACAGAGCACTAGGAAGACCCTGGGCTGTTGTTGGCTGTAAGCTGCTAATAACTCTTGCCTGGGAGATTGTAATTATTACAGTGTGCCTGATTGCTTTAATTGTTGCTCTGTTCCTGGATCATCCCAAAACCCAGAGAGTTGCAAAGTGTTTTATAAGTTGAGTCCATTTCTCCCTTGTCTGTACATTGCTTGGTGTATATAGTTACTTTCTAACTGATCAATCTAATGGTCAAGAAGTTTGCAAGTATTTACTCTCTCATTTCTCTGGATGTGTAAATTGAATCATAGACACCAAGTGACTAGTCTCTGGCACCTAGAGCCACCACATATTAGTTTTAAACTGTGGCTAAACCACCAAATTCTAACTGTTGAACATAGCATTAAACCTTATGTCTCCAACTGTCATGTCTAACACAAATATGCACTGCAAGGGATAAAGACAATATTAAAATAAATTCTAGTCCTAATACTGTGAAATCTGATTAGCGCAGAAAGGGCAACTCTGAGCCGATATTTGATAGTGGTGATGATTACACTAACCTCATTAGTCACTCCTGATTTGCTTAGCATGTGCATCATGCTGGACAAAAAATATTCAAAGAGATGCAGTCAATATGTTTCTTCTAATACTGGGTGTGCCCTTGGTTCTTTCAGTTCACAATGACCTCAAATCCAGATTTGATCCAAGTTTTCCTTCTACTTTACAGAGATAAGCAGAACGGAGAACTCTTGATTCCAGCACTAAGGAAAGCAGGAGCTACAGTCATCCTGCTGATCTAATAAAAGTTATTTTGTGTGTCACAGGGTATCCAGTGGCACCATTTAATAGTTCATTGATCCTCTGTACCTAAAAGGTTGCAGCAGGGTTGTTTGCCAGCATCAGTTAAGCAGAACAAGACTTGTGACTGGGAGAATATTGAACACTTTCCATGCTGTTTTAATGCTTTGTCACAGCTCTTTTTCAGCTGGGTTACTGTGCTCTGACCTGTCACGAAACACCTGCTCTTCAAGCAGTTTGCCTGCCTGTTTTCTCTGTTAGGTTCTTTTTTCCTCTCAGTCTGTGAAAACACGGCTCTGACAGTGACTTTGGAAAGCCTCACAGCTGTTTTTCTTATTCTGAAGTAAAGCCATCCCACCAGTTCACAAAGGAACCCACTTAGCTTTCCTTTGCGACGCTGCCATTGTGTGGGGCCATAAAACACCCTGCTTCTCAAAGTTTACGCAGCCAGCAGCCTCTGCGTTATTTGGTTCTTTGTAATTTTGGTTTGGGGTAAAACTGGAATTTTTCTCTTGAACAATGCCGCAGAGCAAGAGGGGGGAGCAAAATTTAAAGAAGAGAGAAGCCTGGCGGTCAGTAAATAATGAAAAACATCAATGCTACCAGCGATGCAGCCGAAAAGACGTCATGAATCAATGAGTCAGCTGGACAAAGGCATGTTCAGAGCTAGGAGTCAGGGAAACATGTAGACATTTAGCAAAT
Source organism: Loriculus beryllinus (assembly GCA_039877255.1). Classification (NCBI taxonomy): domain Eukaryota; kingdom Metazoa; phylum Chordata; class Aves; order Psittaciformes; family Psittacidae; genus Loriculus; species Loriculus beryllinus. The sequence continues at coordinate 17,109 of JBCJKH010016232.1, forward strand.
CTAATGAGCTCTAATAACAGATATATTTAGCAGTGCTGTGTGACGTGAAGGATGAATCTCATAGTAGGGTTAACTCTTTAACAATGGCAAGCATATTGCCAGTCATCTTCCTAATCACTGAGATACTAGGCATGAAAAGTCCTGTCTTCTCATGGGAAGAGATTGATGCAAATTGGTGGCTAAACAGTCACTTTTCTATTCTTCTGTTGTATTTGTAAGAGTGACATCCACATGACAAATTGTAGTAAATTACTCAGTATTACCTAAGCAGGCTCAGAAAAACAAAGTATTTGTTCTAATTATTATGGGTTTATGTCACTCAGCAGAGCAGATGGGAGAGGTCGTTTTCTATCATACAGAAAGCCCAATCCCAGACATGAAAGTGAAGGTTTCATGGAAGTATACCAGGATCAGTAACTATCAGTGTCACTAAAAGGTGACACTAGAGCAGACTAAAATCAGGTCAAAATCAGGCTTTATAATCTCACAAATGTCCAAGACATTACGCTCCCAGGACAAAGTTTATCTGGGAGAATCTTGCATCAGGGACAGAAAAGTGAACTATACTGAAAGAGGAGTTAGAAGGTTGAGATTAAACCAACTCATAACAAACAGAGAGGTGGAAGATCAGATTCAAATGTTTAATCTACTTTAAGAGCCTTGACTGTGCATCTTCCACAGTGAGGAAATCTCATCTAGAAGTTAGTTGTTGGTACGACTACTATTGATGCTATCTTTCAGATCGGTACCTGGTAACTAGCAATGGATGGATTAGAGTAAGGATTTTTTTCAGTATTACATTTAATGGCCTATTTTTGTTTTCCATTCGGTTTCAGAAAGAATTAAGAAATTGAAATAACAGAATTTCCCTCTTTGCTTCTATCTGAAAAGCCTGTTTTAGTTCTTCTCTAAGTGATGCGATCAGTATGCTTGGAAGGTTCTCAGAGGATCACTGAGAAAATATTTAACTAGATGCCAGCCCCAGACACTCTGAAGGAAGTCACCCTCTTTCAGAAAGACTAACACAATGCTGTTTTAACACAGAAAAGAGGCTAACTGGTATTGATACTCCTTTTAACGGCTCAATTTTTTTCACCCCAGGATAGCAAAAGGCTGTGACAGACACTACAAAAAAAGAGAAAATAGAAAGTTTAGGAAGTATAAAATTGAATGGCAGCAAAAACTATCTCAGTTTCACTAATATCAATTGAAAAGATATTTCCAGTCACCCTTGTTTCAGTTAAATTAGAACAAACCCAGTTTTCCAACATTGGATTAGAATTTAGGATGAAATCCAGCCCTTACCATGACCTTGTTGTAGTCTTGACCACTCAATCATTACGCAGTTCAGGTCTTTATTAGAAAAATGGGGCTCACCATGCTTCTTTATTTATTGTTTAGTTTCCACAAGGTGGAAGCCCAGTGTGGTCCCCTCTCTCCCCAGAAAGATAGATTAGCTCAGAGCTGATACCATGAGCTGTTACCATCAGAGAATGGTTTGTTAGCACGAGACGATCTGGATGTTAGTGCTGGTCTCTAGATCTTAATTCCAGAAACTCTGATAGTAGCAATAATATTACATTTGAAATATACATTTGTTTTTGATAACTGCATCTAACCTGCCTATAGGGATTGGAAAAACCACCACACATGTAGAATGGTTATGCAGCCTACTTAAAAATTCATACATTTATACTGCATTACTTGTGAACAATCTGCAGATTGAGAATGATACAATTCATTACAAAATGCATTTGTAGACAAATTTACACAATAGAAAGCACTGACATCTCCTGAAAGAATCATGGCAAATGATTTATCCAGTTTCAGTCAAAAGGTCCTTCATCCCACAGCTTGGAGAGCAATTTATACCTGATAAAAATGGTAGCATTCAGGCAGTCAATCTCTATCAAAACCAAACAAATTTATTACAGTGTCTCAGAGCTTAATACTTCCTTTTCACAGAGCAAAACCACAAAATATGTGCAAGTTATGTCAGTGGCATGTGTCAATGGCCAAAAAAGAGAGGTTTTGAGATGGAAGGAATATCATACAACATACCCTCTGTGCATTTATTGAACATCAAAAATCAGCAGATTCTAACTGCAACGTTTCTTGTTGCAGTTTTTTGGAAAGACAGTATATCCTGAAACGTCAGCACACAGAAAGATGGAGGAAGGAGTACAGGAGTATCCAACCAGTCTCTTTTCATCCCTGCTTTACAATCCAGACAGTGAAGTAAAGCAGATCTGTGAAGGGAAACAGAAACCTTACTGTTAGTATTTGGAAGTGCCATGCTTTGGAAAGAAATCAAAATAGAAGTCACAGTTGAGTTATCTGTCCCTAAACCTTGCCCTGATGATCTATTTTAATAAAAATCTTTGAACTCAAAAGTGCAAATCTTAACGGCTTGCAAAGTCTCCAGCAGATGGTGTTTTATCTGTGCGTCACCATTGGGCCACATTTGCTAAGGCCAGTATCTATTTATTCCTCTGTCCCAAAATATTATTATTGTAATTTGTATATTCAAGTGCCAGATTTTTTGATTTGGCTGAGCTGCTCTCATCACTAGAACAGGCAAAACTGGCTTTAAGCCACTTATATCTTCCCATGGAGTCTGGAGGCAGCCAGATGTCAGTCCAGTACCTTGTATAAATTAGAGCTGCCTCAGGAATGCCTTGCCCTGTTATCCGCACACACAAAGGGCTACTCTAGTGCTCAAGAACAACCAAAGAAGCAGAGTGTGCCAATTATGTTTCTTTTGCCCCTGATGTTTCCTTTCCATTAGGGGAACACAATGTGCAGTACAGTTCTTGAAATGTCTCTGCTTTATGCCATGAAGAGATTTAATTTATAGTGGGAATCTTCAGAGGCTAGATGTACCAGTTTCATGACAATGTAGGACTGGGACAAAGAAACAGCAGCATGGCTGGGCTTTTATTACCAAGCATCAGATTTGTCATTCTTGGTACTAAAGAATACACGGGAGTAAGTTCTGATTTGTAAAATAGATGGAAGATTTTTTATGACATCAGTGAGATATTATTTTACCTAATGTATCTTACAGCTCAGTAATTTAAGGTGCAGTCTCGCTAAAGGACCTAAATTACACCAAAAAAGTACAGATACAAAATTATATCCATAATTTTACATGCTTAAAAATTAGATTTTGGGTTCAAGCCAATATGAAAAATTGAATATTATCTGTGTATATGCATGCAGATAAAGGATGTAAATTCTGACTGGTTTTCAAGGCAGCATCAGTACAACATTGCCAAAGGGAGTGAACTATGTCTGTGATAAAATCTATCTCAGACATTATTTCATTGTCAAGGTAATTTTTCTGTCCCTATGGCAATATTTTACACAAATAATGCTAAAGAAAACTTCTCCTATTTGTTTCATTACACATTTGAGTGTAAATCTTTACTCAAAGAGCATTCTAAAGCAGAAAGCAAGTGCTGAATTGAAGGGGCTGTGTCTGCAAGGAGAGAGTGGGAGAGCTAATGACTGAGTCACCAGGAAATAGCAATTACATCTGCTGTATAATCACCAACCATGTAAAAAAAATTAAGATGAAGAAATAGGTATGAGTACATCTGCGCACAGTGGTATGTGTCTTTAGCACAGAAGGTGTACTTTCCTTCTGTGTTCATAACTTCCTGTTTCTTGAGACATCACTTAACAGGTGGCTAATATTTTGTGTCTCCTCATTATTCTGTACCCCATCCCTCTAGGCTGTATTTCTTGTAAGGATCTTTTTTTTCCTACGTAGACCTGAGCACACATATTTTATATAATATGAATTACAAATTTTGGCATGAAATAAAAGGGACATAAAGATTTCTTTAATTATTTTATTCATATGCATAATAAGGGTTGAATAATGATCACCAAGACAAGCTTAAATCCAAGGTTTAAATACTTGCCTTGAAATTATATTTATATTATTTTCATATATTTCCTAAGAATGTAATTTCCCAAGTTTTTAAATCGTTAAATGGGGAAAAATGATAGTCTTTCTATTGTGTAGAGCAATGCTGACACCCACACAAATCACTGGGGGCTTGGAAACTTGAGATCTGCCACTGGGCTTAAGGGAGAAACTGATAGTAGTAACAGGTTGTCATCCTCTCTGTGAACAGCCCTGAAGGAGAAGTGGACATTTTTTTGGAGGATTTCACAGAGTTTTGCTGACAGCAGACTCAGGAAATCTGGGTTCTCCTTTGGGATTTGGCAAGGAACTTAATCCAGCAAGTGCACTTTCCTGAAGAGGAAACCCTTCTGTATTTTTCTCTCAGACCTTTTCTCATTCCTGTTTAGTCTTAGTTCCTCACCTTGTTAAACCCACTCAGTTCTTAAATCGATCAAAGTCCCAAAACTTTTTGCACCAGCATTGCCACATCAGGCTGGGGGACAGCAATGTCAGTAAGCAAAATTCTCAGAGGATTTACAAGAAAAGCAATCTAAGATGCCACTGCCGAAGACACGTAAAGAAATTCATTGAAGGACAACTCTTGTAGATGCTCTTGTAGGCACAGCCAAACATTGTCCATGAAACAAGTCCTAAGCGCTTCTCCTTCAAACCCCTACTCCAAACCATGAAGCATTAGAAGTTTTGAGAAACTTCTCCACCATTTTTTTTAAGTTTTTCTTTTTCAGCTTGGACAGAACCAAACCACCTCTATCTGTTGGTTGGTTGTGGGTTTGTTTTTTTTCCTAACTTCATTCATGAAATCACCTGACCTGGTCTGCTTAGAGAAAAAAGATATTTGAAGCAGGCACATAACAAGGAATATTAAATGCCAGGTCATTAAAGATTATAAAACTTATTGGCAGCTGAAAACAATGCCTCTCTATCGGGACGCATCAAGCTGGTATTACCAGCTGGCTTCTAACAATGTACTCTGCATACAGTTGTTGAGAGAATTGAAGAAACTTTTGGGAGCTAAATCTTCAGTACAGAAGTAGACACATAATAACCTGTTGCCTTTCTTGAAAATCACACAATTTGTAATATAAAAAAAAAAGTTAGAAAAATTAAGATTGTGAGGCAATTGTTTATCAAATGTTACTCTTTTTCATGACACACCCATCATAAGCTTGAGATAAATTCAGAACAGAATATAATAAGGATCTTTCACCCTTTACAGATGTAGTTTTACAATTCATGGGGTTCTTTGTTTGTTTGGGTTGGTTGGTTTGGTTTGGTTTTTTTTTTTTCCTTATTTGTTTGTATTCTGGGTTTTATTTTTTAATAAGATTCATCTGGATTTATTTTTGTATTTTTGTCAGTTGGGATTTGTTGGAGTTTTTCTTCTTGGCATTGCAATCAGGTATTGTGAAATTATAAGCTTTGTATTTTTTTTAACTGGTACTCATTTTGCTCTCTGCAATCAGCTCCTCAGATTTCTTTCCTCTTTTTGTGAGCATCTGAAGACCAGAAAAGAAAGAGATGTTAATTAGACATGTTAGTTTTCTAATTGTGGAACAGATGGCAGGATGCTCTAGTACTTCACTGGTGACTAAAGCAGGTTTTAGGGTAATCTGTTCATTTAAGTGCCTGGAAATTGTATAAACATAGCACAGTTGCTTCTGTTACTTAGCCTGGCTGTCTCAGGATGTACTCACAATCCTCTTTTGGCTCCAGCTGTTCCAGCTGAGAAGCTTACTCCCCACAGCTGTTCATCAGCACATCTGAACTGGATATTACTATACTGTCTGATCTATTGGTGGGAATGCTCACATGAGAACTCCTCAGCTTTCTCTAACCAGGATAACTAACCTGATGTAAGTGCTGGGATGGGAGGATAGCAATGCGTATAGTGCAGAGTGGGAAGATCTAACGAACAAGAACAGATAAAATGACCTCTTTGGGAAGCACATCTGGAGTCGGGATGAAAGCCATGTCAAACCTTTTGGAATGAAAGCCCATTGTCACTGCAGTGTGAATGCAGAATATCCAGATGCTTCTGTTTCATTCCTGTCTTGGAAAACATCCAAAATCTACCAGCTAGTCCCAAAGCTCTTGCTTTGAATGAGTTTGGAGCTGTCTATGCCTCTGGTGAGTTAATCACATCTCTGCAGCACTGCAGGCCAAGATCTTGAGAATGTTTTCCTTTTTGAAGCAGTCTTTTATTTCCAGCACTATGAGTTGAGTAATAATGAAAAGGTGACATTCAGACTCATTCTTACCAGATGATTTGACCAGCTCCACCAAGACAGGAAAAGAGAAATTTCTAGGAAAAAAATATCTCACACTAGGATGTGACTCTCCTCTCTTTCTCTCCTCACTTTACCCTTTCCAGAATTCCACACAGAAATCAAATCCTACTCCTGTTGATTTTAGAAATATTGAAAAGCCTCCACCAGAGACTTGTCATTATTTTTCCAATGTGGAAGGGTACACATACTGGAAGTGGCAGTAGAGCCCAGAAGCCATAGTTATGCCCTTGGTGATCCATGAAAGGGTCAGGGACTGCAGAGCAGAGAGAAGGAAAAAAACTATCAAAATCAAAAATCCTACAAAATATTTCAATTTTACATAGAGAATTGACAAAAGTAATATACTACTCCCAGGTACAGTTACTTGCATGGCACAAATAGGCATGTGTATAGCATAGTATTGCTATCTTCTCATCTTGTCCCTTGTCACCTCTTCTTTCTCCTCTCCTAAAGCAGAGGGGTGGATTTGATGCCTCCTAATTTCTGATTCTATCATAGTATCTTTCATATCATAGCAACTTTCTAGCTAAAGTGCTTATCGCAATGAAAGGTTTAGAAGAAGAGATGTACCATACAGGAAGTGGAAGTACCAGGGTAAGATCTAACCTGGATAAACTGAAAGTTTATCACGTAGAAATGTATTCCTCACCTTTTCAAAGTACCAAATAAAGGATAAAAACTGAAGGCAGCGAGGAGCAATAGTATTATCCACAGTGGCAGTTCTGTGCACAGAATCACCTTTGGTACTGTTAGATTTGGAAAGCTCATAGAGAAGTCTGTGATTCTCAGAGCACATTATTTGGCTTTCCTTATCTCCTATTATCTATTGGTGTGATTTGAGGCAAGTGTGTAGGGAAAGGTGAATTTTTCTGCTTCTTGCAAATAGTCGAACAGGATAACGCTTGAGTGGGCAGGAAAACTTCTTGTTCTCAGACATTTTCACAAGCCCTTTAGTAGTATGAGAATCAAAAGTAAATTTGTTCATACTGGCTATTGCACAATATTTTCTTATTCCTTTGTGATGCTCTGAAAACAATGTCAGTAGAAGGTATACAAGTTAATAGAAATCATATGCCCTTCAAGCTTATCAATGTGTACTTGGATCTGTACCATTAAGGCTTCGGAGTCTTTGTAGTTTTCATGATAGTGAATAATGTATATTTGAATTAGGGACCGATATATGTGCTGTTCACATAACATTTGACACAGTTGGGTCAGTATGACATTATACCTGCTGCAGTGATAAAAGTGTCAATAAATGAACGTACTCTTCTGAACTTTCCCAAACAACAGCAAATTGTTCATAGCTTTTAATATATTTTTGACTATGTTACATCCACCTATCACTCCCCTCCCCAAATATTCTCATGCACATTTCTGCAGACTTGTTTCCCAAGAGAATTTACTTAGTTTCTGTGGAACAAACTGGCTGTGGAGGCTAAATCTGGTCAAAACCCAGAGGACCCTATTCCAGCCCAAGCCCTTTTAGGAAGGGAAGAGCAATTGTTTTCAATGACTTCACCCATCCTTACTGCAATGTTTCCAGTAAATGCAGGCGTTGTTCTTCTCATGTGAGCTCAGCATGTCATTCCTGATGTGGTTCTGACTGAAATTTTACAGCAGTTATTGAAATAAGTACTTTTCTTTAAATGTTTTTTCTTTCTCATGTGATTATGCTGAATCATTGTAAAATGAAGAAAATCTGATGAGCTGTCCATATAAATACCGAATGACATTAGATCATCACAAGTAGTGCTGTTAAAGCAAATGTAAATACCTAATTATTAGCCAGCAGATCCAGAATGCTGCCAAATAGTTTTTGGTCCGTGTGTTTACACAGTGACAGATTCTCATGTTAGTCATATCCTTCTGAACAAATGTTTTGGATGGACTCTTAAATCAGCGTCCACAAGGAAATAGAAGGAGGCAGCCAAACTCTGTTGAATGTCTGCCATTGACAAAGGTTAAGCATTTACGGTCACTCTCTCCTAAGTATTCTAAGGAAATATTAAGGAGTGAAAAACAGAAGGCAAGTATGTTCTGTACTCTCGGCAACAATACAGCAACGGTGACAGAAGCAACTCCAAAATAGCCAGTTATTGGGCCAGATCCTGTTCCCGTTAACGTCAATGCTAAAACTCCCTTTTGGTCTAAAGGGACTAGGATGGGGCAACTGGTCCTTCAACTGACTAAGAAAAAAAAAGTGAGGTCTTGACTCTTTATGCTTTCATTTCTTTCTCATGAAGAGTCCCTTTGCGAGTGAGTAAAACTCACTCTGGGAGTCAGCATGCACCTTACGAGGCCTGTTAGGAATACTAATGCATATTGCATCCACTTAATTTCCCTGAAAAACTGTGGCCATTTTCCCTGTTTCTTTTTTAGCTGTACGTAATATTTAGGCCTGTTCTGTCCCAATAAGTTTCCACCCACAAAATCAGATGGATTACAGCAGTGGAGAAATTTGATTTGGGTGAAAACAATAATAGAGCCAGGACAAAATTTAAACCTAGGGGAATTTTGTTATTGCAGTTCTCTCATCACACAGCCATAAGGCCATATATTTTGAGATGACTATATGGTCACTGCACTTACCTTTAAACATTATTCCTCACATAAACCTTACAGAGCAGTTAAGGTAGATGGATGCATATAATTCACTGCCACAGCGGCTAGGCCCTGGCACCTCTCTAGCATGTCAAATATACCTTCAGGTGCCCCAGGGAATAGACAGTCATGGAAAAATGCTTGTCATCAGAGAGACAAGATACATCCCTCCTCACCCTAGCCAAGTGCCAGTTACTCTGTATTTTGATCTCCTTCTCACTCTACAAGTAAGTAGAAGAGACAGAAGTACACATAACAGGTAATTCACCATTACTTGTCTTTTCAGCATTGAAGATCCAAGGGCAATATATTTTTGGATTTCCTTGGGTTTTAGGTTAAAAACAAATCTGAAAGAAAACTATCCTTCTATAGATATTAAAAACATAAATGCAGAGTAGGGAAAACATGTATACCTAAAATTTAGACCCTCACCAGCCTTCATCCTTTGGTGTTCCCCTTTTGTTATCCTTTAATAAGCAAGGGATGAAGATTTATGCATAAACTGAAAATACAAATCTTGTTCCTAAAGTCAGACAGTGTTTGCAGAATGAAAAATTGCTTTCCCAAACCTCTGATTTGCAGTCTTTAAAGAAAGTGTCACTGAGAATATAAGGCTATTGAGCAGGTCCAAAGATGATTTTGCATTACTTTAACCTTTTGCGGTTTGTAAATATCATTTGGCTTTATAAATTAGGGTATGCTCCAGCTTACACTGTAGTCAATGGCAAGACCTATGAACATCAGTGGAAGACAGATTGGACTTTTACTCTGTATGCAGCAAAGTTTATAGCAGCAGGCAGCACGTCTGTGATGTACCTACTGCACCATGGAAGAAATGAGGGCAGGAACCACCAAAGAAGCTTCAGTGAGAGAATGATGAACTGGTACCACAAATCTCCTGCTTCTTCATAACATTCTCATTCAAAAGGGAGTGGAAATCTTTGCCTGTCCGTAGCTTGTAGCCTTTACACATCATTTTTGTGTCAAACAAATAATTTTTCATGGAGGCAAAAAACAAAGCTGGAAGGAATCAGGACCACAGCCTTATCTCTTACATCAGGAAACTTCTGAAGTTTTAGGGATGATCCAAACCACCCTATGAGTCTATTCTAGTCTAGACTACTCCTATCCTGTCCTATCCTTCTCTTTGATTTTATTCTAATTTTATGCTATTATATTTTATTCTATTCTGTACTGTTCTATTCTGTTTTCTGTTCTGTCCTGTCCTGTTCTGTCCTGTTCTGTTCTGTCCTGTCCTATCCTGTTCTGTTCTGTTCTGTCCTGTCCTGTCCTATCCTGTCCTGTTCTGTCCTGTTTTCTATTCTGTTCCATTCCATTCCAAAAGGTTTCCTCCTAGCTCTCGTACAGCAGGTTGTGGCGGGGGACTGCTGCTCTTCTCCTTTTGGGGATCATTCCTGAACCTCTTCATTTCTGACTTGGTAGAGTGAATACACATTCTGGGAGCTATTTAAACAGCTCCTGTTTCAGGAGGCTGCAGATGACGCTAACTGCATCTCCCTGGAGAGCACGGCTTTGAGCTGCCTCTCCCACAGCTGTGTGGTCCATCGAGGAGCAGCACTCCGACAGTGGTGGCCTAAAACAGAAAGGACAGAGGTTTCTCAGCTGCTGGCCCACAACCAGCCTTACTCCTGCAGGAAATGGATCAACCAAGCCATTTAAATGTCTCATTTAAAGACATTCCTGGTGCCAACAAAGCCCTGCCAGACCATTGGCCACTCTGACATCTTCTCATTCTTCCTCCTGTGCCTTTGCATTCAGCTGCTGCCTCTTGCCATTGTAAAGCTGTGATGGGTGGAGACATGTCCTCCTTTTGTCTGTGCGGTGTCCTGCTCTTTGCCTCTGGCTTTCACAGATGACAGTAGGAGTGAGAATAACTTAGCAACAGCGAGGAAGAAGCACATCAAATAATTCCTGGCTGCTTCAGCCAAAAGGTCCAGGGAGATGCTCAGGAACTGTTGTGATGGGCATCGTATCAATGCAAAGAGTATGGCTCTGCACTGACCTCTCTGTAACCCCAATGGCCTGGGGGGTAAAAGGCTGCCTGGAAAATAACAGTTCATTAAGCACAATATTTTAAGGAGAAATTCCTAGTTTTGATTAGTTTTTCACTGGGAGAGTTTTCATGGTTCCCAGATGGAATTCCTGAATATTGTAATAAGTAATAAATAACAAACCAGGTTAAAATGGATAATAATCCACTTTAAAAGAGCTGGAAGCTCAGTATTTGCAGCATGTGTAGGGATGTTGGAGGCTTTATCCCAGCAGCTGCTGTGAGCTGGGCAATGCCTGGGGAGATGGTGGCTGTTCTTGGAGGCATCTTTCTGGCTCCCTTCTCTCTTCCCAGCTCCATTCCCACTGTGATCTCCTGGAGACCGAAGTTCAGGGAAAGATAAAACAGGCTTATCAGCGACATTTAATTTGGGAGGTTTCCATGTCCATGCATCCATCAGTGAGACCCCTTCAATGCTGTTTCCATGTGAGCAGAACATCTCTGTCCTGTGTTATGGGCAGTGTCTTCTGCAGGAGGTCTGTCTCTTGATAGAATGCGTCTGTCACCATCCTGCTCAAGGAGACTGACATCAGAAGCCTTTTGGAAAAGAATGGTCTTTAACACTTCTATCTGTCTGTCTTTAAAATCAGTCCAAAACCTCTTTTCCTTGCAGTAATCACAGAAAGAAGTGTAAATGAACTGCCTCTTCAAAGACCTGAGCATTAAGGGGAGAGGGAAAACCCTTCAGCATCATGCAACCTCTTTAAAGACTTGCAGTAATTCTGGAGTGAGCAGCTCTGGAGATCACAAGGAGAACAAACTGCAGCCTCTTGCATGAATGGGGCTACCAATATTGCATCTCTCGTTCTCTCAGGGATGTCCTGCCATGGAAAGAGCAGCAGCGAGAATGTTTAGCTGCCCAAGACAAGGTATCATCACCTCAGTGAGTGGCTGCAGGATGGATTTGCATGGTACTCCAATGGCTAAGAATGCATCCCATCACATTCACATCACCAGGAATGTGGAAATGGAGCAGTTGGCTCGAGTGACCTTCATTGATGGAGAAAAACAGTGGCTCTTGGATTCGTGGATGCTTGCTACTGAAAGCAGTGGCACACCAACAAGAGACAAAGATGCTCCTAATAAGGATTGCTCATTTGCATAAGCCAAAGATTAATTTCATTGCCTTAGGTCAGATACTCAGCATCAGGGAGTGATTATTCCTATTCTTCAGATTTTTAATTTCACATTTAGAAACCTGAGAATGTTTTACACACCCTCCATTCTTCCTGCCTGGCTTTTCCCTATTTTCATTCTTTCTCTCCAATGGAAGAGGTAGTAGGGTTTTAGTATTTGCAGGATTGGAGGAGGAGGGGAGAGAAAGGGATTGTTCTTTTTCTTTTTCTTTTTCTTTTTTTTTTTTTTTTTTTGGTTATAAAACAGTTTTTCTCTTCAATTATAAAACACAGCCCAAACAATAGAATTTAATGGGATTGGTGCTAGTTCCCCTCTTGGCTCCATCTGCCTAATTTATTGCTGAGATGATGGGGAGAAGGGGTAGAGATGGGGTTGTATAAGAAACTGAGGAGGGAAGTGCTGTTCGGGCAGCTTTGGGGTGCACTGAGCTGGGGCCATGAAGGAACCCCCATCAGACAGGTATGCAGAGCTGACAGCACCCCAAAGGGTCTGTGGTCCTTGAGAGGCAGCTCTGTGGTGAAATAACACTCTGGGTTAATCCTTGCATCACCCTGTGCCTGCTCAGCCCAGGCCCTCTTGGTTTGTCATCATCCCATCAAGCCACTAATTCTTTTATACTTAGTGCTTACTGCAGAAGGGGGAGATACGACTTACGTGGCACAGTTTCTGCTGTGGGTATTTCTGTTCTGTGAACATCAAACTGAGGTGAAAAAAGGCCATGGTGTCTTTGTTTCACATCCATTCCCCAACCCATATAGTCTCTTCTCCTCTCCTCCGCTTTTCGTATACACCCCCTCTATGAACATGCTTATACCCCTCGATAGCTTGCTTACAGAGGAGGCTAATCTCCATTAGGTTATGAAATCAGCTCACATGCTTCAGTGGCATTACCCACTATT
>JBCJKH010016233.1:20411-36366 GCA_039877255.1 Loriculus beryllinus
TTCAACTTAAAGTGTATTTAACCGTTCAAAACACACCATTCCTTTCAAATAGCATGAGCCTTTTTGTCATTTTTCTTTCTATGGGCTTGTGATAGGTACCGTGGTTAGAGACCAAACCGCTGAGAAAACGGTAGAACAAAATATGAAATGCTTGATTTTTATGCCTTTTAATTCTATCATTTTTTCAAGTTTTTCAATAAAACCCAAGCATTTCAGATTTTTAAACTGAACTGTTTATAGAAGGGAGACATTTTTTATTTTATTACGGCTTTTTTCATCCCAAACCATTTACAGTTTAAACTTTATGTAACGAAAAATAATTTCTCTCTGAAATGCTGCCAGCTCTGGAGTAAATGTGACAGCTATTATACAATATGAATTAAGAAAAAAAAAAAAAAAAAAAGAAGAAGAAAAAGAAGAAATAAAATGGAAAAGTCATATTTATTTGAAGCTCTGGAAATTATTTATAATCAGCTTAAATTGGAATGCAGTATTTTGGTTGGTAATGGCTGGGGAGGCACGGAATTTTACCTGTCTAACAACTAAAGCCATGTCAGGGGCTGTACTGAGGCTAGAAATAAATGAAATTCACATAGTTCATGTCTGATCCTAGCTTCCTCAAAGCTGTCTTTTCAGTTCTTGCTTTCAAAAATTTATGGGGAATTTCAGAACTGGAACCTAGGTTATTCTAAGTTTAGATTGTTTATAACTGTGGTGTTATTTCAGGTATGAATAATTGTAATATCATTGTTGATATACAAACTAATGAAATGGCTACTGTCAAACATATAAGCTTTGTGACAAATTCTTCTTCTCACAATAAAGTCCTTTTTGATTGTCAAGTAATGATAGAAAAAAAGATAAGAAGATAAGTAAGTAGAATTAGGCTTTCACTACTGCAGAATGCCTAACAGTGCTGCTAACCTGTATTAAATTAGTTATTCAGTGAGCTCAGTTTGCACCTGTGTAAATGAGAGAAAATTAATGCTTTCTATTATCATATATCTTTATCCATATATGACTATCAAAATACAATACAGTTATGTCGATAAAAGCGAAGAGATGAAACTTTTTTCGCCTCTTACCTTTCCTTGAACAGCCTTAAGGCATACTAGCTTTCCTTGGAATACAGTTTATCTCTTGTAAAAAGAGTATCTGCTGCCACCTTCTGGACATATGGTACATAGTTTAGAGGAAGGCTTTAGAAGACGAAGCCTTGTAAGTGAACATTTGAAAAACAAGGGCAAAGTTGTTCCTAGTTTATGACCTTGCTATTTTGTATGAACAATGAAAGGCTTTAAAGTTGTTATAAAGTCTAATGATATTTTTTTCTAAAATCAAAGAAAAGAAATATATATGATATTGTAATACTTGAAGATGGTGGCACTGTTATTGCTTAACGTATCCATACTAAAAGATAAATTATCCAGTTCTTTATGATTTTCTTATAAGGTCTTTCAAACTGAAATTTTCTGGTGCAGTTATTTGAGGTTTTTTTCTTATTTATGTCATCCGAAATAATTCAACCATTTCAGATGCATTTCAACCAGATGAACTTACATAGCTCAGCCATTTCAAAGAGTGAGAGTAGGGAAAAATACATGTCAGTGACAAAAAAATCTAGCATCTTTTTCCATGAAAAGTGGTACCACTACATGCTTTAGAACTAATTTTAGATTGATCTTTCTGTCTGATGTGTCTCATCTTTCCATGCAGACTTTCCTTTGTATATTCAAGCTAAGAGCCTTATATAGCCTCAGTGAAAGCACCTTGCTTTTTACATCTGGCTCCTGAGAACTCTGTTAGCAGTGATAATACTCTGTTAGAACTTGGTGTTTGGACACCACACAGTAGAACAAAGGCTCTCCTTGTGCTTATACTACCACATCAGTTTGTGAAGGCTTCAGGTGCACTGAAATTAAAACCAGTTAGGAATAAAGTTTTTTCTTTGAAAACTGCAGAGAATAACAGGAGACTGGTTTAGCATGCTTAATAAGTCTTTGCCTGCCTTACTCGAGGAAGCAGGTGTTAAAACCATGGAAATAGTACCATGTGGTTTGTCTTAGCTTGCAAAGAAAGAGTTCTTCTGTAGATGTCCTTCAGACACCGTATTTCACTGAGCTTCAGGATTTTTACAGAATCCCAGAATCCCAAGGGTTGGAAGGGACCTCAAAAGATCATCTACTCCAACCCCCCTGCAAGAACAGGGTAACCTAGAGTACATCACACAGGGACTTGTCCAGGCGGGCCTTGAATATCTCCAACGTAGGAGACTCCACAACCCCCCTGGGCAACCTGTTCCAGTGCTCTGTCACTCTCACAGTAAAGAAGTTTTTCCTGATGTACACATTGAACCTCCTATGCTCCAGTTTACACCCACTGCCCCTTGTCCTATCACTGGACATCACTGAAAAAAACCTAGCTCCTTTTTAAATCATATGATGAAAAACCAAAAGTGCTTCCTGTATTAAACAACCAACCTGAAAAGCACTTGCCAGGCATGATCCCCAGTGATTCCAGGTCCTCCCTTATGTAATCACATGCAAAGGTAATGTTTCCTATAAAGTAGGAACAGCTGTTGTCATGGTACTGTAAACCTGTGACAGTGGCATCAGGTGTGCTATAGGAAATTACCAGGCTCTCATATTTTCTCAGGAAACCTACCAGCAAATAAGTAATTCAGAGCTTCTGAATCTACAGGTTTTTGAGGATCTTGTCAAGTTTCTTCTTTGTATAACATTTCTATTTCGAGCTCAGTACAGTCATTGCAAAATAACATTATGCCAAGCTGTGTAACTAAGATCTGCACTTGCCATGCTGCAGTGCCAAAATGATCAGTGGAATCCTGGGTGTATGACTTCAGGCAAAGAAAGGTGTATGGAGTTTTCTTAAAAAGGCAAGACTGGAAGAGTGGATATTTTCAGAACTGATTTTTTATTTTTTTTATTTTTTATTTTTTTTCCTAGAGCTATAAAATATGGAAAAGGATCTTGGTAAAGGAGAGGAAAAAGACTTTGTGAATTATTAGTTGCAAAGAGTGCTGTCATTTCACTGGTGTTTCCCTACCTTACAGTGAATTCCCCACAGGGAGGCTGGAGCAACACAGCATGACAGCAAGGCTGGTCCTTTGCTGAGGTGCTGTCCTGCATACTTGACAAACAGTGCTCCTCCCAGATCACATCAGCTACTGTCAAATTCTCTTCATAATCGTTTATAATCTTTTATCAGAATTTACCTTAGCACTTTCTAAAACTCTTATGTATAGGAGTATCTAGGACAATATGTCTGTAGATCTGTTACGTCTCAGAGCAATGGTCTGTTGGTAGGACCTGCTTCTTTTTAAAGCTCACTTTTTAATTTTTGCTGGGTATTAGCAATTTGGTTCTT
The DNA here is from genome assembly GCA_039877255.1 of Loriculus beryllinus. Taxonomy (NCBI): domain Eukaryota; kingdom Metazoa; phylum Chordata; class Aves; order Psittaciformes; family Psittacidae; genus Loriculus; species Loriculus beryllinus. Next base: position 23,799 of record JBCJKH010016233.1, read on the forward strand.
TCACAGTATCTCTTTGTAAACAGTAGTGGAAAGAAAAATCATGCCCAGTGATGTGAACGCTCTGTCATCCAAGAATAATCTAGAAAACTTCAACAAAAGGCTGGAAATAGTTAGCCTTCTCTGTGCAGAATAATTAAACCCTTTCTTTTCTTTCACCTTGAGTATTTCATGAACCTCTGTTAATGAGGGATATTACAGATTAATGAGGAAATACTACAAATGCATACAGATTTGTTTGAATTCTGAACATTCATTTTAGTGTGAATAATGACAGCACTCTGCCAAAAAGAAAATAAATTCATTCCTGCACGACTGCTGTGGTGACAGCAAAATGGGTCACTACAGTTTTAGGGCTGATTTTGTGTCTTGACTCTTGAATATCTCATATATAATAAGATTAGGGATACAAAAATAAATAGATGTAGGTATATAAAATTAGGATCAGTGCAAGAATACTTCAGAAAAAACTGAACTGAAACCTCTTCTTAGTGACTGATCTCAAATTGTTGAAGTGATCTTGGAATGAACTGTCAATGTATCTACAAGAAAAGTGGGCATTCCTGCTGCAAGTCTCAATATGAGTGTATTATGAAGTCCCATGTCATTGGCCAGGTACTTTTGGAACCAAGCAGCTTATTGTCACTGGATATGGTGACATATCTTAAGACACAGGCAAAATTGCTTCTTCCATAAGAGAACAAAGAGCAAATGAATGAGGTTTGCTTGTATGAGATGGTAATATTTATTCAATAAATGTTCCTACAGAAAATAATAATAATTGAAATATCTTTCTAATTGTTGCATAATACGTAATCTTTTGCTGAGCAGGGACATGGTAAGAGTGGCTACCCTAGAATATATTCTTGACTGAGGTAGCTATTTTCATGAAAACTCTATCTGGATTGTGAGATCCAAACTGGTGCAGTATAATACCTCTGGCATGTGCTATAACTAAATGTGCTATAACCACCATAAGCCGTTTAAATGCCTCTTTTAATGTGAACATATTATAAGTATTGTTATAACGGGTGGCCTAAAATCACTGTTACATATGCTTACATAGTGAAAATAACAACTGGATCTTGGTAACCTGGTTGTATTATGTAAAATAATTCAAATAGCTTTTTTCAGAAAACCATTTACTAAATCTCACTGCCTTTTCAAAGTGAAATTTCAGGTGGCTCCTATCTACACAAACCATTTGTTTTCTTGACATTTCAACTATGTTTGACACCATGGTTAGGTTTTAATTTGAACCTGTGACAACAAACAGCTCAAGTTTCCCCTAAGTGTCTGCTTCACAAGAGACTGCATTTTGGATAAAACCGTTACTTTGAGTAGGCTAATTTTCTGAAACATTCTTGAGAATTCCACACTTACCTGGTTAGTAAAAGGAGTCTTGAGGCCAACTTGGATCCAAGCAGCATGTGTGTAGCAGGATGTGTATATGTGAAATTGAATTCAGAGTTGGACTTTGAATGGGATTTTCAAAAGATCTTAGCTGAGTTAAGATTGCTAGTGTCACTGTGGCTTTTGCTTTTAACTCTTACCAGTGCTTAAAGAAATTCTTCTGTCATTGCTATACTTCATATGAAATACTTGTATTTAAATAGCAGCAAAAACTCCAAATGTGATCAAAATACAAATTTTCAGCATAGATGCACTTCTTTTTCTTTTGGACAAAGTGAAAAGAAGATAGGCTAGTAGCTATATTTTATACTGCTGTTACAGAAGCTGACTTCTTTCTTATTGCTATAAACATGCGTGTGTTTTAGTAAACTTTCTAAGTGAACTTTTGGGTTGTGATGAAAATTAATGACATAGGAAAATAATTTTAAAGATGACAACTATTCCTTTCTGTCTTTCAGGTGAATTTGGCTCTAGACAGAAGACTCAGGAAACAGAAAGTTTCTGTTTCAGTCCACAGCTCTCATCTAATTCCTATTACTTGACTTCTGTCTTTCTGGACAGCTGATTTCCTTTGCATGAGAGTATGTATCAGCTTTACCTCTTGTTTCTTCTGCTGGTAATTAGAATAATAATACTTATTATTTCTTACTTGAAAAGTGGTATGCCATATACACATATATATGCTAGAAGTTAGATTTCCCTAATCCCCACCTTTCACACAGGATACTCGGTTGCTGGTGATGAATTCCAGTAATTAATGACCTGAGCCTAATAGGAACTGGTGGCCATGCTATGTGAGCTGCTGTGTCTTAATAGCCACATGCATCAACATCAACACCTGTGGTGGAAGTACAAAACTGCTAAAAATTTCCTCATTGAGGAAATATTCTTGTAGTGGCAGGGTGAACAAGTACAGAAGTGTGATTATAATTTACAGATGTATTTTACAGGAGGAGACTGTGAGTAAAACCATACAAGGCAGTATGAGCCTGATTGAATGACTGTGTATCTCTCTAGCAACATGACCTGTCTTTGGTAGGGTATCTTTATTCCAAGTAGATACTAGTATCTTAAACTTCTAACTAAAATAGTGTATGCAAGTTCAGATACCTTTTACTGAGAAGAAAGGAGTGAAGAAAGGGAAGGGGTAGGGGAAATATAAAGGGAAAGGGAAGGAAGAGATTTCATATTAAGAGGATAGCATAGAAAATAGATTTCCTGTATTGTCAGCCTGTACATAAAACAAAAAATAGCAACCAACCCAAAGAAAATAAAGCCAAACAGGCAGAGAAGAAAAGGACAGTTTAATGATAGAAGAAAAATACAGATACTGACAGTGGAAAAGAGATAGAAGGGAGATCTCCAATGGATTAAAATTTTGCTTTCTGTTTCCAGGTAAATGCAATATAATACTTTCTTGGTGTTTTCAAAGTATTTTTTCCCCAAACAATTTCCTGTAATTCTCTTGAATTTTAAAAGGGAGATGGATGAGTTGGTCATTTTCTAATGCAATCAGTATCCCAATCCAAAATACAAAGGGGAGTGTAGGTTTTTGGGGGTCCAAAATTGAAAGGAGTGATTTTTATTGGCTTGATTAGACTTTGATTCCAGTCTGCTTTCTGCTTGTACAGCCGATTGCAGTTTGAGTTACCATCATGGACCAAACTAAGGAGATACTGTTCATACTGGGGAATGTTTTCTTCATCAAGACAGATAGTTCTACTAAAACCTTATGACATGGAACATCCACAGTCTGGTCTGTAGCTACTTTAATGGTAGTTTAAACAAATATATCAACACTTTTATTCACACAGTGGTGCTTTAAAATCTTTAGCTTCACACTTGGGATGAATTTTGATACCCTTAGTTGTGTGAAACAAAATCTTGTTTCAGACCTAACACCACTGATGGTAACAGGGCTACTTACTGGAAAAACATGCTTAACTATTCAAATATAGCTCCTTGATTTCAGCAAGACTCTTTACTCACTGCAATATTACACAGTAGGTTTTAAGACCACAGACTTAATAATTTTCTACAGTAGCAGTATTTCAATCCGTAGTCTCCAATATGACAAGTAATAGATGAAAGTATAAGACCAGAGTAATAAGGTTTAAAGTGTGAAGAAGCACTGTAAAGCTTCAAGTGAAAATAATAAAATGTGTATGAGAGGACATATGATCATAGTTATGATTTACAGTTAAGTGCTAATTTCTATGGCATATACTACTCTGGTTGCAAGAATCAGTACCCTTGACTATATGTATCCCTTCAGTTCTCAGTCACTTTGCTTTCACAAGAAGCTATTGCGTTACATTACAGCTGGGAATTCCAGCTCATCTCTCTGACTGTTCAATAATTTTGATTTACTAGCTTTTATCTTATTGCTTGATTGAAGGCAAACTTTGGTTAAAAACATGTCTGCACTTGGGATGTCAGATTTTCCCAAAGTGGGAAATCTTTAACAATTTTTCCAACAGTCATTCTGCCTCTTTTATAGTCTTCCGAACACTCTGCCATCTCATATAGCACATTCTCTGTGAAATGACAGAGGCAGTTCATGATTTTGGATTAGAGCTGATCCACATAGCTTGCAAACTAAACCCCTGGTGGACCATCAAATTCCTGTGGAAGGACCTTTGAGCCAAGACAGATTCTGACTTAATTCAGTGGTGCTCTGTGCAGGTCAAAGGTCTATCCAGTTGTATGCCATTACTGATCAGTCAGAGTATCTATTTTATGCTATGCTAGTAATATGTGTTAATATTATTTAATAAGGCACTTCTTTTAAAATAAAAAAGTCCTCAAATCTCTAGGTCATTAGAACATAGTTGGGGACGGGAGGCAGAAAGACAGAAAGAAAGCTCTTCTCTATTAATTTGACATACCGGGAATATTGTTTACTGTTATTTCTGATGTAGGAGTCCTAAAGCAAAAACCTAGTGTCCTGCTTACTTAGTACGATGGTATCTGTTCATTTCAGGATGTTCTGTGTATAAAGTGTTTGATTATTTTGATTATTTTAATTCCTTAAAAAAGTTCAAATATTTTGGACCCAGATTTAAGGTGATATATCTGACATTATTAAGGAAGCTAAGGAATACTATTGGCACTGTTTGTGTGCCAGGTTGACACTGCAAACCATTGCAAGCAAAATGGACACTAAGTTTCAGCTATAAGGGCTACTCCTCAATAATGGATGGCTTCCACACCTGTGCAGTGACACCAGCTTTCTTCGCTGAGAATTTTGGCCTCGGAGCAGTAAACAAAGAGGATGTGGTACTTTCTGGCTTAGAAAATGCAGAGTAGCTTGTAGGTGCATATGATTCATTTACTGGGGTAGGGGCATCTGACTGGAACAAAGGCTGTGAAATGTAGGCTGGCACGGAGTACACTGAAGATGCCCGGGCATTAGTAGAAGAGCCAGCACTAGGCAGTCCTAAAGGTAGAGCTTGCTTTGAAGTGGACAACTTCGATGTCTGCTTAGTAGCAAGGCTTTCTTTAGTACTAGGAGGTTGAAAAGTAAATAAAGATGCATCAAGTTGATAGGGTTGATGTTTCATAATATCCAAAGCATTGAGACCTTTCTTAGGTTTTCTTTTTGTGGTTTTGGTAGGAGCAGTGGACTTAGAGGAAGGCTTGGTAGCACCAGGAGGATAAGATGGGCTGTGGATGGGATTATAAGCAACAGGTGGAGGTGCTCGGACATTAGGTGAATATTTCCAAGAAGCTGGTAAAGATGGAGTTGGAGATGAGGCTCGTGCCGTGTTTGCCTGGACAGTCTCTGAATCTACCACGTACTTCTCCATTCGAGAGTGCCTTCTGGCAAATAACTGTGCTCCTTTTCCGCTCATGGCTGGTGGCATCTCAAAGGGTGGCTTTCTTTCTGCAGCACTTGGTGTGACTGGTGTGGTTGTCTTGGGTGTATGGTTTGGACTCACTAGGGTTGCCTGAGGCCCTTTGAAAGGACCAGCTAGGTTGAGAGTACCTGGGGGATGGGCAGGAGAATGAGGATCCTGTGGAAGTTTGAGTGGTGCAGGATACGCTGCCTGAGGAGAGGCTGGTGCTGGGAAAGAAGGAGCCTCGCTAGGAGCCACAGCTGGAGGTGACCAAACTGGAGTACCAGCAGTAGGAGAGATCTTGACTGAAGGCTTTGGAGCAACAGGAGGAGGAGCCTTTTGTTTAGATGCTTGAGTCTGCATGAAATTGCAAGCTTCTGCTCCCAAACTGAGGTAGTCTTCTTCAGGTCCTGACTCAAAACCAGCCCCAGTAGTTTTTTTGCCCTCTGCATTGTGTACAAGGGACAACAGGGCAGGATTAGGACTTACTTTGGGTGCTTCTTTGAAAGTGAACATAGGTTTCGAAGTGCTTCTTCTCTTTGCCTCTTGCAGTATCCCAGTTCTTTTGGCTGGTACTGCAATCCTTTCATCTCGGGATGCTATGTGTTCTGTTGGCTCGCTGGGTAACCACACAGATGGGGCAGCTCTGCTGGCTACAGGAGCTGAAACAGGTCTGTATAAGGCCTCAGGTGGTGGGCTAACAGAGCAGTAAGGAGGTGGTGCTGGTATGTCTGAAAGAGGACTAGTAATGTTTCGTACGGGTGAAAATGGTGCGGCTGCTCTGTTTTGAACCCCAGAAGGGAAGGGTTTCGCTGTTTTATTCAAAGAAGCTGAACTTTGAGCATCAGAGGACTGAAAAGAGAGATTTGTGTCCGGTGCTAAGCCAAAGCCATTTTGTTGTAGCGTTTTGCTATGATTCTGGCTCACGTCTGCGTAGCTTTTGCTCACGCAGGTCTGCTGTCTTGACATTTCTTCCTCTTTTGTTTGATAGACTGTAGAACTTAGTTTCTGGAAGTTCTCAGACATTGCTTCTCTTCGTTCCTCTGTGTGCACTGTGCGTGCCTTCATCTCCTCCTGCTCAGCTGTAATCTGATCCATCCTCTGACGCCTCTTGGCAAACATGAGGGCGCCTTTACCTGTGCTCTCTGGAAGTGTCTGCATCTCGTCTCCACTTTTTATCTTCTTCTCAACCTCAAGTAGACCGCTGTCCCAGTCAAATGTCACAATCTTACCGTCGTTGTCAATGTCAGAGAAGAAATCTTCATCTATTTCTGACTCGCTTGTTGCAAGCAAACTCACTTCAAAAGTGTTTTCTTTGTCCCCCTCTTGACCTTCCCCTTCTTCACCCTCGTCTTCGTCACGTTCTAACTCCCCGGTGCCGTAGCTGACTAGAGTATATTTCCTCGCCCTTTGACGACGCTTCTTGAACATCAGCACCCCCTTGGAATTGGGATTGGGTGCTGCTGTCAGCAGCAGTGCAATACTTTTACATTTAGATTTGGCTTCTTTGACCTGCTTCTCTGAAAGACTCTCACTTCGCCGGAGCCCTGTGGAAGGAGTCAAAGTGCACATTAATTGCATGGAGCCCACAAAAATGCAAATAGTTCTGCAATTATCTATATCAAAATTTACCCACTGCCACTTTTCCCATATTAAAACATTTATTTTCTTTTATAGAGTGAGGTGATTATACTTAAGCCTTTCCCACAACATCAACTGTGTTGTAAATTCTATATCTAGCATTCGTTAGAGTCACACCCATGCAAGTTCAAAGGCCACATCACTTTCTTTAAGACTTTCTTAGTTCAACAAGAGCATTACCTGTGTCTTTGTTTCTGGCATCCTTGATTTTTATTCCCATAAGTAATCTCAGCAGCAACAGGCAGACAATATTTTTTCATTCATTCAGTTTCTGTGGTCTGGCATTTACCAAATGTTTGACCACACTTCCTAGGCTTACAGTGGGCATTCCCAGCCAGGCTTATGACTGCTGAACATCTGAGACCAGATGAGACTAACTGTATTCTGTCTGACAGTGGTAGCAGCTTCTGCCATTTATGTGTTTACTCATATGAATTACAGAATGTGTATTATCGCTAGCAGTTGGTACGATTCTCTGTTATAGCTATTTAAAAGCAAATAAATATCAAAAATGGCATATATAGAAACTATTAGCGTTAACTTTCAGCCTCTTGGAAGAGGCTTCTGGGGAGCCTCTGCCCAAGCACAGGGAGAAGCCAGGGTTTTCCAGGGTTTGCCTTGGTGTGATGATGTAACTGCAGATGCCCATCCCCACAGCCAGGTGCCTTCCCAGAAGGTCAGGGGCTCCTGGGATACCGGGTGTGCTGGCATAGAACCCAAGAGCCAGGCACCCCATGGGCACCCCTGGGTGGGGGGCAGCCCCTTCCCCCCTCTTCAGGGTCTTGCTCCTGAAGCCAGATGCCCGTTCTGGCCTGAGCCCTCTTCCCAGTGAGGTCTAGAGCTGTCAGCATGCTCCCCACTCCTGAGCATCCCCTTCATCCGCACACAGATCCAACAAAGCATCCTTCTGGCCTCTCTCCTTTTCCAGAAGGAGGTGTGTGAATATCAAACAGCTAATCAGATGCTCTGACTTCTATAGAAAGGAAAAAAAAATGCAAACCCACACCTCCACCACTGTTATTTTACAGACTCAGATTGCGAAGATGCTGTGCCCTTATGAAATCAATGAGCAATATGAATATGCAATATGAATATGCATTTAGTGTGTACAAGAAATTACACATGAAATGGGAACTGTATCTCCAGAAAGTGTCCTTTACATGGCAACGACCAAGCACTTCAGATAGCAGTGTGGAACAGCAGCTGTCCCTACGCACTGAGTAAAAAGCAGCTCTGGAAGCACTTCCCTCTGCGTTAGAGATAATACCCTTCAGAAATGCCTTTCCCATTACCAAGAGACTGCCCTGATGTAGTGGTGTCTCCCCCTCTCAGCCTCTCTGCTCACAGAGATCTGTACGTGTTACTGCAGCTCAGTGTGAACTCCGCAGTGCCAATGGCAGGCATCTTAATGAAAAGCATCTTCTCATCGGCAGCAGCTCCTGCCTGCTCTCCGCAGTCCTGACGAGCCCACGCAGGAGCTGTTGCTTAGTGCTGACCTGAAAATCTGCTTACCTGATATCTGTCTGGGAAGGAGCTCAGGGCAACTGAAATGTGAACACTCAACACAAAATTTTGTCTCTGCTTGGCTTAACGCCTTGCTGGCCTTACACAGCCCCAGGCAGAGAGGCGTCAAGGTGCTGGGAGCAGGCAGAGGTTTGCCCACGTTTCAGGCAACTGGCATCATGGAGTGGCAGGAATGCCTGGGGAGGGCATCCTGTTTCTTCTGCTTTGACAAGACGCATCCTTGGGTCCCCTGAGATTTCTCTTCTAAATAGAGCCCCAAAGGTGCTTGCTGTGTTCAGGTACCACAGAGAGATGGCACAGGAGCATCTGAGGCAGGCACTCTTTTGCCTCTTGCAGCACTTTTCTATATATACCCGCTGAAAGACTGCTCTAGTGCTCACCGGGTTGATCATTCAGCAATAAAATCTGCAGGTGCTTTTTCCCATGTCAGTGCTACCAGCTTCTGTTTGCAGTGCAGCAGACTGCACCCATGGCCCCATGGTGCTGGGCAGACACATCAGAGAGGCGAGTCACCATGCTGAACTCCCAGTCCATGACATAAGGCTGCCAGGGAATGGAAAAGTACCCAGGCTGGGAACTGCATTTACAGTAAGGCTCACTTCTGCTCACGCTGTAGTTCCCTACTGTGGAATGGAAAACAGAGCCCTTTTTTCTGTGTTAACACCTTTGTCTCTATTGAGAGTTACTCTCTGTTGCTGTCCTCTCCAAGCCTTGCTCGTGCACTTTAGTTCTTTGTGACAGCTTCTCTTGCAGACTAAACATGATGGCCCCAGGTCCCTATGCTGCACCTAATCCAAGCCAGCTGCCCCCAGCTCCTCCCCTGCCCAGTATGTATCAGGTGTGACTCCATCCTGCCAAACTTAAATCAACGTTTTCCCTCTTGAATCCCATGCACATTAGGTCTATACATTATAAGGTTCATGATAATCCCACCCAGGAGTCAGTCATTAAGAAAAATGTTACTGGGGAGAACTCCGCTGCAATTTGCCTTTCTGCAGCCCAGCTTGTCTGAATCCCAGATTACCCACATCCACTTGTCTTCAGCTCCTGTTTCCTCTCAATTTCCCTGCAACTTTGCACACTGATGAGGACTCACTTCAGCCTTTCTTAAAATACAGGAGCAAGTGCAGCTTTTTTCTGCACCTGCTGATATCATTCCCAGTTTAACAGTTATTAAAATCATCCCTTCTGGTCTGTCACAACAGTGCCCTGGGATGAAGACCTCCTCTTTGCACATAGGAAACTCAGTAGTCTGAGCTGCTCTTCATCCTCCTCTGTTTCCACAGCCTCTGTCTCTATAAACTCATTTCCTTTCCCCACCACCTGTCTGCATAGATGTTTAATTCAACATCACAGCCTTATCAACACCATAAAGTCAATTAGTCATTCTGTTTGCGTGCCTTGCAGATTTCCTTTAGTCTTTGCCCTAGCCATAACACAGGGTAGCCTTCTTACTGCCCTCTATGCTGCTCATCAGCCTTTCATGTGACACTCTATATGCTTTGCAAAGGCCTCTTTTCTTCTGGAAATCCCTTCTCCAGGGTTTCCACTGTCTCCAAAATGTACTTCCCTTCCGTGGATAATCTTTTCCCCACACACTCTCTCTTTTGCAACTTTTCTCACTCCTTATGTTCTCTTTAAAACTGCTCACCCATTTGGGGCAACTTCACTCAAATTCTCACTTTTGTGGAGGAACCTAAATAAAGCACTGCACAGTTATGTTTCAGAGAGGCATTTTTCAATATTCAAGTGGGATTTTTATCTTTATTCATTCCAGTGGAAAGATCACATATGCAGTAAAGAAACAGGTACTATTGTCTCCATTTAGCTTTCTCTCTTACCACTCCTCCAGTTTCAAACTACGTAGCAGAAGGAGCTGCTGCCAGAAAAGCTTTTTACCGTCTGGAAAACTACAGATACTCATGGGTAAGATGTTCTCAATCAGTAGGACCAAAAATATACTCCATGTATGACCATCAAAAATCTCTTCAGTTCCGAGACAAGCTTGTTGAACTACTGGCTGAGTGCAGGACAGGATTATGTTGCTAGTCACATCCGAGAGAGCTGCTTTTCAGGGAGAGCTCCAGCTATGAAACAATAACAATGAATTAGTATTCTTTCCAAAAAAAAAGAAACCCAACAGAACAAAAAAAAAAAAAGAAATAATATTTTACCTTGCTCATCTGACTGGAAAAGCGTTTCTAGAGATTTTATTAACTGTCTGATTTTAGATTAGGTTTTTAAAGCAAATTTATTATAGCAATTCAGTAAACCTAAGTACATTTCCAGCAGAACACCAGAAGAGAGCTTTGTCAATCCTGTTTTTAACTCCAAACATGAGGAACACCAAAATGTGCAAAAGAGCTCACACATGAAATACCAATTCTCATTTCTGCAGTATTTCCATATTTAACATAGGTTTAATGAAAAATGTGTAAAACTACCCTGCTAGCCAAATGTGGTTTTGCTGCTTCCTTCTCCTGCAGTGAGGCAGGCACCACTGGAGACCGTATGGTCCTGCTATGGTGACAGCAGGTCCCAGTCCTGACCCCAGCATGTCCCAAATCCCCTCCTACCACTGACCTGCAGGGTCAGGGTCTGTGCTTGGGCTAGAGGGACCCTGTCTCCCACTGCAGGGCCCCAAGGCAGCAGGGATGCAGACTGTGCCCGCAGGCTGTACTTGGTCCTGGTGCTGTGGGCCAGGCACAGGAGTCTCAGGGCAATGACAAGATCAGCACAGTGAATAGCCAGAATCAGCCTGTGCCATGGTGCAGTGCACCTCCAGGCACCAGCCCAGCACCGGGCATGGGTCTTGATGTGCCTGGCTGTGCTGGTTTCACACTAGTGGGCAGCTCAGGCCACCCGGACACTCACTCTCCCACAGTGGGATGGAGAGAAAATGAGCAGTGTGAAAAATGGTGTGTTTAAGTACAGACAGTTTAATAGGTAAAGCAAAAGCCACCCATGTAAGCGAAGTGAAACAAGGACTTAATTCACCACTTCCCATCACAAGCTGGTGTTCAGCTGTCTCTAGGGTAACAGGGCACCATCACTTAGAACATCCCCCTTTCCTATTCCTTTTTTTATTCCTTTGTTGCTGAGCATGACACCATATGGTATAGAGTATCCCTTGGGTCAGTTGAGGTCAGCTGTTCTGGCTGTGTCCCCACTCAACTCCTTGTGCATCCCCAGCCTGCTCATTGGTGGGGTGAGAGGCAGATAAGCCCTTGACTCCGTGTAAGCACCATTCATCAGTAATGAAATCATTCCCGTTGATCAACAACATTGTTTCCAGGCCAGATCCCAAATACAGCCCCATGCCAGCTACTATGAAGAAGCTAACTATGAAATTAACCCTAGCCTAGCCAAATCCAGTACAACGGCTAATTCACAAAGAGCTACTCCATAATCTTCAACACTGTTTCCATGCAATTAGTAAAAACATATAGGCTATTCCTGGATTAATTTTGAAGTTAAATTCCCACTAAGGACAGAAGATTGTACCAAGAAATGCCTTCTGGCATCTCCTTCAGCCTCTCACTGCAGAAGAAATATAGCACATCCAGAAGCAGAAGCAGGACAAGGAAGAAGTAGGTGACCAACATCTCCCCTTTCAGTGGTAACCGGCTGGTGGAGCCACTTAGCATCACTTTGCACTTCATCTGCAAATACACTGTGAAGCTGCCGAGCCATCCACTTTACCAGGGCTGGGCTTATTTCAAGCCTGCTTTCTGTCAGAAACCAGTAATTAGATGTATTCTTTAAATCGTTAAAGTGTTTGCATAGTAAGCAATTGCCAAATTCTACATTACATTTCTATAATCAGCAGTTCTCCATTGTTAATAATGAATTTAAGACTTGTGTAACAACTCTCAGGAGTTTCCATTCCAAAGGATCACATTTGCAGTATAAAAATGAAGCTATACACTGGCCAGCCAGTTGCGAGCTTTGTCGAGGTCTGAAAAGTGTTGGTACTTCAATAGTCAAGTCAAACTCTGTGACCAACATCTTTTTGTTAGTAGGCAAATAGCAGTTCAGTCCTAGAGCTGTGGTGATGAAGGCTCACAGGAAAGGTGGGATGAGGCAGTAAGACTCAGAGGGATGACCGTTTGGGAAGACTCTCATGGCAAACAAACAGTATCTGGGGGAGATCG
>JBCJKH010016234.1:7384-19711 GCA_039877255.1 Loriculus beryllinus
TATGGTTTAAGCCCAGACAGTAACTAGGTACCACGCAGCCTTTCACTCACCCTTCCTTTTCCCCACTTGGGTCAGATGGGAAGAAGAATCGAAAGAATGTAAACCCTGTAGGTTAAGAACAGCTTAATTACAAAAGTACAATATGCTGCTAATGACAATATGAGAAATAAAAAGGGGAGAGATTATAAAACTAAAAGGGGAAAATTAAAAAGAAACAAAAACTACCAGTGACACTCAATATACAGCCCAAACCAAGCAGTGATCTAGCCCTTCCAGGTGACTCTCCCCAGTTTATATACTAGGCACGACGTGCTGTGGCATGGAAGACCCCTTTGTCTAATTTGCGTCAGGTGTCCTGTCTCTGCTTCATCCCAACTTCTTGTGCCCCTCCTCACTGGAAAAGCATTAAACTGATAAGTCCTTGATCAGGGTAAGCACTACTAAGGAACAACTGTGTTATCAGCATTGTTCTCAGACTAAAGACAAAACACAGCACTGCAACAGCTAGGAATAAAATGAACTCTACCCCAGCTGAAACCAGGATACTTCACCTTCCTGCTTCTTTCCCAACACAATAAGATACTGACCATATTAAAGCATTTACAAATTAATAGTTGATATTTCATAGCAAAGGAGAGAGTGAGTACCTGGGTGAAGTGGAAGGGCTGGAGGGTGATTTAAGTGCAAAATGGGGTGAAGGAAAGGAAGAAGCATTAGTTTATTATACCATTAATAGTAGTAGAGATATTGAGACCTACCTATAAAAACATTTACAGTTCTAGATTCAAACAGTCATATTTGCTGCAGAGTATTCAGGGCATTACACTTGCTATGCGATAAATAGAACTGGAATGATTTTCACATATAGTGAGAAAAGGTTCTCTGTGTATTACTGTCTTTGCAAAAACCTGCACAGCTCATGGTCTAAAGTTCAAGATCCCCTGATGCACCCTAAAAAATACTTATCTTACGCTCATTATTTCATGACTAAGTCTGCCAACCATTTTCTCCAAGTCATCCCATCTGCCCAAAATCTACCACTGATCACCAGTTTAGCTTTCTCAATTTAGGGGAAAAATAGAATTATTTTTCATTGCCTTCTGCCCAAGCCTCTGGCAGTCATATCAACAGTCCCATCTGTTCTTTTTCCTGCTTAATCCCACCCAGATCTCTGATTTCAGGACTTGCAATTTAAAGACTGGATATGTGCTGTGCATAATCAATGCATTTACTCCATCCAATATACTCACACAGCAGCTCACCTTCTTTCTCTCTTCCTCATACATGCACACATACGTGCATATGCACACATGAAGACTTTTCATTCTAAACATATCTTTTCTTAAATGAAAACAACGCTTAAGCACTGAGATGTGTCCAAGCCTTTGTCTTGACTGAATACTGCTATTATGATGTGTTTGCTTAAGAGCAGGGATGTCAGAACTGTTAAATCAGTAGGCCTGACACACATGCTGTAGATTTTCAGAGCTGGGTTTAGGGACAGCAAAATAAAATATCTATACTTGTATCTTAAAATTGTCATCTTGCATCATGTCTCACTGTTCTAATATTAAGAAGCAAAGACAGTTGCTCCATTATTGAGGAAATGGAGTTTGCATCAGCAGCTATATTTCGTTGCTTTTTACAACTGAGAGCTCAGAGAAGAAATAAACAAATAAAAAATAAAAACCAAGTTTGCCCAAACTTTTTTTAAGATGTTTCTGGGACCACAGCAGAGTTTAGTACCCACAGAAAATAAAGTCTTTTACTGTTCCAAACTAGATCAAACAGAATCCTTAAAGTCTAATTTATTTGCTTTTTCACATCATAAACATGATGTGAAAAAACCTCAGTAAAGAATATGTCATATAGAATAGGTATCACCCAAATCTCTGGAACAAAATCTCGGATGATGGTGCTTTTATCACTCATAGCCTTTACAGTTGTTTGAGGATACCAGGCTTACAGTAGCTCAGAGCACCTCTGAAACCTGGTAAAGCTTTCAGTTTAGCTATAGTTTAAAAGTAGGTCTTTAGGCTATTCCTTGGACTCATCAGCCACCAATACTTCATAGCACAGCTTAGCAGGAAGAGATATTTTCTGTTCATACTAACTGTGGTATGTACACCACATAAACAGTGCCAGACTGTCACTAACATTTTTCCTTACAGACTGGTCACTGCTAATTTCTGTGGAAATCTGCACAAAAATGCCATGACAAAAGAACTGTTTTCTTAAAATATCTTAAAAATAAAGAGAATTAGAATAGACAGAATGTCACTCTGTAAATGGACACTTTGCAAACATTGTTTTTGATAAAATAAAAAGGTCTTATAGAGTTATGACCTCTAAGTTTACTTCTGCACATGTGGAATAAAAAAATCCACATGTCCTGACAGTTCTTAATGCTTTTCCAAAATTTCACTCATGTGATTGAAAGGATAGCAGATTTCCCACAGATGGGCTTGCAGAGAAGAAAATTGTACCAACTTTTCAATCAGGTGACTTTTCCTAGGATTTTCTTTTTTAGTACATACTCTTTTTTTTTGAAATTTTTTTTGAGTTTGAAATGCATTACTGATGGTGCATTTTTGGTCTTTGAAATTCTTCAAAATTTATCAAACTCTGAGAAGCAGCAAAGTTTCACATCACAAACAAAACCTGGATCACAAATAACGTATGGAGACATTACTTACACCTGTTCCTGGAGATGCACCAGCTATTTCTCTTGAGAGTTAAGTCCATTTAAGTCATAATAGATGTCTAGGTCTTCTGAATAGCTGAACTCTTGCAAGAGCATTTCCAAGGCGTAACAAATCCTTCCTATTTTGGATCTGGATCCAAGTATTCCTGGCAAATATATTTGCATCAAATATTGTGGCTTTAGATCAGTGTTTCAGGAAATAAGAACATTAAAGTCTGCAGCTGTTTAATTTTTCTTATAACCTGCATACTAATGTAGGCATAACTTTTGGCGTTACTCAAGAAATCTTTGTTCAATTTCCAGCTCCTTTTTTGACTTTATGTGAGAGGCTACCAAAAAAAAGGCACAAAAATAAATAACCTACAAAAAAAAAAAAAAAAGGTCTGTAAAACGAGGACAACTTACAGTGTGCTAATTTATAAAGATTTACAAGAAAGAGTGCTATAGAGAAAAAAATCAAACACTTTTTTTATTTAATAAAAATTAATCTTACATTTTACTAGTTCCTAATGTACTATCTAATTTCCTTGTGGAAGGCTATCTGCATAGACACACTTTTATATGGTCACAAACTGCCCCCTTTCTTCAAGAATTTACTTGTAAACTACAGCACAAAATGAACACCACTTTCAGCAAAATGTGCACCTTTACCTACAGAGCTTTTCTTACACTCAAACTTTACCAACAGATATTTTTTGACATTGCTTTAGAAATCCCATGGCTGTTTACTGGACTATGTATTTCCTTTGGATTTACAACTGACGTTCATTTTCACCTTTTTACTTCATTGCCACAGTTGAAAAAAGAGCCTTCAGGAAGGTATAAATTAACCAGGAATTTATAATTAAATAAATTTCATAATTGACACCACCCATATTGCCCAAAAGGCTACTGTGTGTGATAAATACATCACTTTTGAGTACATAAGAAAAATCAGGAAAAACTGTAGTGCAAAGTGTATTTAAATTAAAACAAGCTGTCCTTAGTTTGTTGAAACTGATGAAACATATCCTTCATTGGGAAAAGATGGTGTATCTGCACCAAATCCAAAAGAGTAAGCTGGAAGAATTCCGTTCAACAGCAGTAAGAGTTGGAAATTCTAAAATTAAAATAAAATATAAAATAAACGTCTTTGTGAATCGTACTCATAAAGCTAAATGGAAAACTTTTCCACCTCTAGAGCACAGGAGTATCTCCTGACAGAGGTTTGTAAACAGTACCAATGTACACAGACCATGCAATACCATGAAGTATCTAGTGTTCTTTTTTCTGCTTCCCTTCCCACTTTGTTCTTGCCTAGAGGCAAGATTCATTGCATGATGCCTTGAGAAAGCTCAGCAAATTTATTAAAAAGACAAGAAAAAGAAAACAACTGGAAAATTAGAAGAGAGAAAATAGCCGACTAGTTACTCTTACTAGTATAGTATGTTTACAGGTCACAGCAAGAACACTTTCATTTACCAGGAAATGAGAATAGAGTTATGCTGTGTCTTTGACAAGAAATTGTCATTTCTTTGTGGGATTGGTCTTTTGCCAAATTTTCCTCTAAGTGCATCTTTCTTTTGGGGTGCAGGAGAAATTGTCACTGGTCCAAAACAACGTACTTAAAGTGTAATACGCCAAGTGCCTCAAGTGGCCCAATAAGCCAAAACATGCATTTAGACAACTGGCTATTCACACAAGCAAGATTATTTTTGCTAATCAGGAGGCTCACTAATGGACTAGTTCACTAAAATAATGCCTGGATTTGTACTTTCATCTTCCAAAATTACTACATTTCTATTCTAGAATCAAATAGCCTAAGCATCTTTTGGTTTTGTTTGCCTTCTTTACAAATAATTCTGTGGGCAACTCAGTGGGCATGTAGATGAACTAGCATGAAGGCAAATATGGAAACCCTATTTCTGGGGAATAGTACTGTCTGGTACACTGAGACATTCATTATGGCCTCAAAGCTGGAATGTGCATGATCATGGTTTAAAAACACTACCAAATCCTGATGGGGAAAGGCAGAATGGCCTAAACCAAGTTTAAACTGTGCTGCTAACAAAGCTTCTCACTTTAAGTGACTGAATTTACTGTACCTTATTGCCTCATTAAAGGGTCAGACCAAGCTGCCTGAGGCTTCAATTGCTGAGGTGAGTAGCTCGAGCGAGAACACCTTCAACACCTGAGCTGTGGGAAGCTCAGAGTCCAGGAGCCTCAACTCAGAGCGGCAAGAAACACCGACGGAGGCTCAAGTCCTCGATAAGACTTGCCCAGGAGCCGGCAGCTCCGCTGATGCGAGCAGCTGACTCACAGAGGGCAGAGCCAGGAGGGGCGGTGGCAGATTTAAATCGGGCATCATCAACCATTGTCACTAAATTCCTGAGGTGAGTAGCTCGAGAGAGGCCGCTTTCAACACCTGAGCGGGGGAAGCTCAGTATCCAGGAGCCTCAACTCAGAGCGGCAACAGCCGCAGACGGAGCCTCAAGCCTCCGACAGGACTTGGTTGCCCGGTAGCCGGCAGCTCCGCTGAGGCGAGCAGGGACTGACAGGGGGCGGGGCCAGGAGGGGCGGCACAAGCACAGAGAGGGTACAAACCTGACCTGGGAGCCCGGGAACAGGGCGGGTGGAGGTACTGTACAGATAAACAGGGTGGATCGAGATAGTTCGCGCGGGCAGGCAAGCGGGGTGGTGAGCGCCCGACTTATGAGCAGGGCCCGGTCTGGGAGCTCTGCTCCGGCTGCCCCGGCGGTGGCAGCGTAGGCACCCAGACAGAGCCAATGAGAGGAGGCTGCAGGGCAGAGCTCGGGGTGTAGAGAGTGTAGGAGTGCCTGCACTGCTCTGGGGAGGGGAGGGTGCACAACGGGCAGGGCTGCACTCGGTGCTCCCTGGTGCAGGTCCTGTTGCAGGCGCTGAGCTGGGGGACGCTGTCAGTAGGGTGAAAGATGTCAGGGAAGCTGAGAGGAAAGAAGCAGGAATGCTTGCTCCAGGCCCAAATTGTGCAGGAGCCTCAGTGTCCGTTGTAGCTCACGGAGGAAATTAGACTGTTAACATAGGAAGCTGGGAAACAGTAACAAAAAGCCAAAACAAAAACAAACAAACAAACAAACAAACAAAAAAAAAAACCCAAAAAAACTCACCACAAAAACAACGGAAGCAGGAAGAGGGCAATTCTGCAGGGGGGTAATGAGGAAACACACTCTCACCATGAACAACTGGCTGATGCACTGCTAAAGAAGATCACTGCTGGTTCTGACAGGAAAAAGTGGTGGGTCATACTGGTAGGGGACTCTACTTTCAAAGGAACAGAGGCACCCGTCTGTCGGCCTGACCCGGTCTCAAGGGAGGTGTGTTGCCTACCAGGAGCACGGATCAGGGATGTTGCAGAGAGGCTACCTGCTCTAGTAAGTCCCACTGACTATTACCCAATTCTAGTCATCCATGTGGGAACTAATGATATAGATAACAGTAGCCCGGAGAACATAAAGAAGGACTACAGAGTCCCTGGAGAGGTGGTTTGAGACTCTGGAGCTCAGATAATCTTTTTGTCAATTCCCCAGGATACAAGAGAGCCATGGCAGGGGTGTTGGAAGTAGATGACCTTAAGGTCCTTTCCAACCCAATTTTATGATTCTATAACTAAATGCACCAGGAGTGTCCATACCTGGCCTGTATACAGCTACAGTTATGTGAAAGGGAGACATGTAGGTGAAAAGCTTAGTGATGAAGAGGTTGGGAATTTTTAAATTAAATCTGATTTAGCTAGAATTGAACATTTCTGATGTGCCTTAGCAGATGGCAGTTTCACCAAGAAGGGGGACAAATTATATTGTATGTTAGTCAATGGTCTCATAGCTGGGTCACATTTCTGTGATGTTTAAAGTTTAATACTGAAGTCCTTGCTACACCTAAACCACAGTGATGATGCTCTTAGTTCAGCTACACATGACTTTGTGCTAGATGTCTTGCATTTTATATAAACTAGCTAGTCCAAAAGCCTCCAACTGCAGGGAGTTATTTGCACAGCTGTATTTTCTTTACACTGTAAACCAAAACCAATACGAAATCTCAGAAGTTGTTGTAAACATGAGATTTCTCATCCACCATTTAGAGGACCCAAATCCATATTTAGTATAAAATGTCACAAGGACACTTAATTCCAGTACAGCCCAATAATTTTAAAAGCCTACTGCTATCATACAACCTCTCTTTCTTTCTCTTCTTACCCTCTTGTTTCCTCCTTTAACATATACCATCGTATTTCTATGTTTTATTTTGAGTCTGCTCTTCTGCAATGTAGCAAGGCAAGGGTCACAGATAGTTGCATTTCTCCATTTGTGATCAGAAGTGTATGAAACAGGAAGACCATAAAGCTAGCTTTACACTGTTGGTATTATTCTGATATTTTCTTTGATCTAAAATAATTTTTTTCATTGTTCTCTATCATAAAAATAAAAGTAATCATTTAGCTAGGTAGCTTTTTAATTTGTTTTTATTTTGAAGAAAACTAAAAGATATTCCCTGAGATCCTTTTAAAAGGTAGGAATAACTAAATCATAAAAAATAAAAATGCTATTAAATAGGTTGTAAATTTCAAAGTGATAACATGAATGCAATAACCCAAATGGAGAGTTGGGGAAAAGAATAAAACCAGCATGTTATAGTACTGATGATGCAAAGGCTACAAAAATCAATAAAGGGAGTTTAGGAAGCTGAGAAAGTATAAACTATCTGCTGAAGTGCAGTAGAATTGTAGAAGGAAGTATGGAAGGCTTACAATTATCAAGACCTTAAGGAAACTAAAGTTTGTTCCTCAATGGATTCATCATTCTTTTTTTTTTTTTTTTTTTTTTTTTTTTTGGTTTTTTGGTACAGTTTTTTCTTTCATTCTTCTTTGAACTTTTTTTTTTTTGCTTCAGATAAGGCCTGAAAGGAATTGGTAAACCTTGCCTTTATAAACTGAAGCTGCTATTATCTGGTTCTTGGTATTTACTTCAGAGCTAAATGCAGCAGACATGTTAATGTAATGGTACAAAACCTTTTGAAAGTAATTAAATCACATAGTAAGGTTAGTTCAACCCTCAAGATAAAACACTTGGGTCTGCTTTCATGACAAAGAGCTGTGCATTTATAAAACCATAAAATCACTTGCTTAAACCATCAGTGTGTTTAGCTGCTTCAGTAATAGATACTGGAATATATTTCCATGCAGTCTCAGTAATCAGTCCCCACTGAGAACTTTGTGTATACAAGACCTACTCTGTTCTCAGGTTCCAACAACATCAATTTCAAACCAAAGATCCTAAAGATCTGTGAACAAACAATAATTTACTTTTTGTGCCTTTTTATTTTCACCATTATTATAATAATTAATTACGTTGTCGTTTCTAGTATTTTTGTTGGTCAACCTGATTATTCATATTTTATACAAAAAGATTCAGGACTTAGACATATTTCAGTCTGATATTTGTGAGTATTCACTATCTGATAGTTGAGAGCAGTTCGGAAGAGGCATAAGAAAAATACAGATATGTTTCAGGTCACTCAAGCAATATGGCATTGTGATGATGGCTGCTATAAAACCAAACATCTGCTTGTTCATGGGGCTTTGTCATTGTCAGAATGAAGGCTGACAAAGAAAGCACACTGGAAAAAGTTAGTTGTCTAAAGACTCCTTGAACATGTGAATAATGTAATCTTGTTTGTAGAGAAAGAATATTATATTAAAGTTGACTTTGTATATTTAAATTTAAAAGAGCTGGGCTCTTTCTCAGAGAGTGGGAGAGTAAAATAGACTGTATAAGTGAATTGAGGAGAGAGAATCTGAATTTATTTCTCTTATGGCATTTATAGCATTAGTTAAATGCAAGTATACTGCCCATTTGTAATGTCTAGGATTTGATAGGTGAGCTGACATGACAGAAGGAGAAAAGGAAGAATGACAAAAAGATCTATGAAGCCGCCTTTGAAGAGAGAGGGTACAAGGTAGTGGACTAAACCAGAGCTTAGTCCGATGCCTATAAAATCCAGGTCTGGGAGCTCACATGCTTAGTATAAACATAGATGAAGCATCTAGACATCTCTGGAACCCTTAGTCATTGCCAGGAAAAAAATAACCTTGCCCTTTACCAACAGTTCTGGTCCTCAGATGTTTCAAGGCATCAATATGTACAGTAAATTTAAAAAAACAACAAGAAGATATTGCCATCAAATTGTCTATATAAAACATGTTATTTTCATTCTTTCCTTTCCATAGGTCTCCACTGGACACTAAATAACTTGGAATTCAGTATTTGTCCCACTATAAAGTTTTCTCTGAAATTTGTGACAGGTGTGGTGGAATTTATTAAGATATTTTCTTAATATCATCCTTATTTAGTGGTAGAAAACACCTGACTCCATCAAAAAGAAAAATATTTCCTAGAAAGAACTATAGTCTGAGCAGGTCCCCAATACTATTTTTAAAGTAACCTCTTTCATGCAAAGATAAAACCAATACTTTAGACATTTATCCAAAAATCACCACTAAGATATAATTCTAAAGAAATTATGCTTTGTATTCTGTAAGATCAACAATTTGGCAGTTCTCTTTCTTGTGCTTTGATAAAACTACAGACACATATAGTTTGATATATTTGAGTAGGCATTTAGTTATCACATAGAATTCAGAGACTAAGTATTAGTAAAAGCAAAAGGGCACCAAAAAAGTTATACTTTAGTGGTAGAGCAGTGTAGGGGAGTATGTGTATATGAACAGATGTCATCCTGAAGGAAGGCAGTTACAATCAGTGTAGGAGCACCAGGTGGAGCAGAAGCATGAATAAGCAGGCTAAGCACACAGCAAAGTGCAAACAGTGGAAGACAATATCTGCTTGGGCAGTGCCCTAACCTAGAATATCTCTAGGTTATAAGTATATATAAATATATATAAAGTATATTTGTTTGTATGTCAGCATTATTTAGATTACATTTTTGTGTTTGAGCTCTTTCTTAACTAATTTTGGTGTGTTTACACTTCAGTGTGAATAGTTTGCAACTTGCTTCAATCTCCTCATCTGAACATGGGGATATTGAATAAAAGTATGTTCAAAAGTGATGTAGAAGATTTTGTTTCATTAGAAAATAGAAGAGCATTAAAAATAATCTGCAACATTTCTATCACCAAAGCAGGACAAAACAAATGCAATCTAGGGTAAGCATCTATCTCCATATAAATAATAGTTAAGAACATAAAGGTGTCTATTATAGATTGATCTGTATTAGTGTTTTGATTCAGCTCAGGGGGCTTTTGAAATTACTCTCCTGACATACACATTAAAGCATAAATTATATGCCTTAATTCATATCATAAAGCAGATCTGAGTGCGTGATGGATTCCTTTGAAGAGAAGCTGAGCCAGATGATATCTTTTAGTACAGGTAAAACACTGTCAACGCTCCTTCAGACAGAGTATGCTGAAGCCCATATGAAGTAAAACTCCTCCAAATAGAAAGTGAACATGAGAACTTCAGCCCTAAATGTTTCACTCTGCATATCTACTTGTACTGTCTACCACATCAGCTGTGATCTGTACAGAGTAGACTTCCATAGTGTCTCAAATAAATAAAGAGTGATGGTCTACCTTCTTTTTCAGGTATGTCAAATGTCATATCTATATTTAACTCGTAGCCATGTTTGGAGATAGTGGAAAACTCATAGCTATGTTTGGAGATGCTGGAAATCATCTTAATATAAAAAACAATAGAAATTTTTATTTCTAGGTAAATGACATTCAAATTTCATATTAACTAAATTTAAAATTTAAAACATGGAGACAAATCCCAGTCATTTATGTTGTGGCTGTACTTGGTATGTGCTTTATTTTGGATACGCTATCACAAAGTGAAAATGGTCAGTTTTACCTCTGCAAAAGACTTTTTGACCTGCATTAAAACCAAGATTTGATGCTGAGAAAATTAATTACACCATCATCAATAAAAAAACTATATGTCATTATTAGAAATTAAATTAACAGAAATGTAGCAAAACTGTTTTAAAAATGTGCAACCTACCTTTGTGGTAACTGCAATGTATGTTCTTTGCAGAGAAAATGGCAATTCCGCTTCCAAATTAAAATCAAGAACTTAAAAGAGTTTGTAACCTAAAGTCATTTCATTGAAGTAGATTGAATGAATTTATCAATTTCAAAATTTATGTTGATATTTTTATCTGTACCAGGCCTCAGTTCAGGCATTCAAGCATAATCCTAAATCTAACCCCACCTTGGAGAAACATTTTAGCATATATATAAATCCTGCTTAGCTCAGTCACAGCCATTCTCTTTCTGTTGAAATGAAGAGTAAAAATCCCATTCATTTCAATGATGTAGGTATTGGCCTTGCATGCATTGCTCAGTGCTGTACTCCTTTACAGTGCCTTCTAGGTTCAGACTTTAAATTTACTCCAGACCTGATGTTTGACATTGGTTTAATTTACTATTCAATATCTCTTTACCAGATGAAGGTCAAGTGTTCTGTTTGCTTCATCTAATTTGAGGAAATCCAAAGGGAAAAAGGAACAAAACAAGTACTTTTATTCTTTATTGTCTTTATTTTTAAGTTAAAGACAAATTATATTTCTCTTAATGAATATTATTTCTTTTTACAGTCCCACTGAAACAGTTAATTGCCTCACTTACTTAGAATGCATTATTTATACAGCTGAACCATCTTCAGAGTTTAAACCAAATCTTTAACTT
The DNA here is from genome assembly GCA_039877255.1 of Loriculus beryllinus. Classification (NCBI taxonomy): domain Eukaryota; kingdom Metazoa; phylum Chordata; class Aves; order Psittaciformes; family Psittacidae; genus Loriculus; species Loriculus beryllinus. Next base: position 18,811 of record JBCJKH010016234.1, read on the forward strand.
TTAAAACTGGACCTTACTTCCATCTCCAAGCAATCTTTTACAGTTACTAGATGTTTTCATTGCAACATACAACCAAATTTAAAATAATAAAATCAGGAACATTGCTTTACAGGGTCATGTAGCTTAAAGCAGTCTAATACTTCAGTGCACTTGGAATATATTTAGTTTCTTTGACAGAAGAGCAACAAGAATGTCCAGATTGTCTCTAGATTAGCAATTCCATGCATAAATCTGTGATACAAGAAGGGTTCTTAACTTGTATCTTACTTTTGTACATTTTTTAAAGAAGAATCATATCTTCAGATAATTATTATGAGTAATTATTTTGTATGGGACCTTTAATAGCTATATAATAGCAAAAGACAAAATGTACCATTTTTTTAGCTAGTTAGTTAGCTCAGTTTTTATGCTTAATTATGTTACCTAAATATATCTATTTATATCACTGTCTCATGGTTGATTTAATGAAGTCAAAACCAAGTCCAATAACATACTAAAAATGTTCATATTATCTAGGTAATGTTGAAATAATAGAATAGTGTTATTTTACAAAAATAAATTTCATAAAACCTTCAAAATTTTAATATGTTCATTTTTTTTAACAAGTATTATTGGTTAAGACTCCTAATGGGGTAAGCCCTTTCTACCTGAATGGCAAGAGCGAGAGCAAAGATGGCAAGAATGGCAAAATGCAAGAGCAGGGTAACCTGGAGTACATCACACAGGAACTTGTCCAGGCGGACCTTGAATATCTCTAACGTAGGAGACTCCACAACCTCTGGGGCAACCCGCTCCAGTGCTCTGTCACTCTCGCAGTAAAGAATTTTTTCCTGATGTTCACATGGAACCTCCTATGTTCCAGTTTACACCCATTGCCCCTTGTCCTATCACTGGACATCAC